>PVHP010025105.1:0-25810 GCA_004024765.1 Zapus hudsonius
TCTTGTATATATGATTTACAAGGATGTCTCTTCATTTTGGTTATGGTTTTCTTTAATGTACATCTTAAAAACCTTTGATGAAGTCGTTTTATAGTTTTTCTTTGGTGCCTGTGCTTTTGGCCTCATGTCCAAGGAACTGTTGCTAAATTGCTTCTAGACACTTGTAAAGTACAGCTTTTTCTCCTCTTTAATGCCACAGAAACCATCACTTGTAAAAATTATTTTGAACAAATTCTGTTTTGAGATTCCTCACTTTATTTTACTTTTTTACTTATTTGGAGAATGGCTTTTATATTATTCAAGAATTAGGGGCTTTCATTTTCACCATGCTCTTTCGTCCTATTCTCTAGTTAAAGATGATTCCAAAGGCTCATTTTTGGATGAAGGTGAAAGAGCGAGTACAGGAAGGGCTTAGCTTGAAAATAGCCTCAATCATTTATAAGGGCAAAGGTGAGACAGGGCACATTTCAAGAAGGCGGAGGCTATGGGATGCTGTTCGGAAATCATGACTTACCGGAATCATATGACATAAACTAGACTTTCGTTTGTCTGAGCCTGAAGTCCACTCCTAATCCCCCTCCCACATTGGGCTGGAGAGATTATGAAAAGGTTGCAGACCTGCAGGTCAAGTCTCTGGCATTGACCCTCAGTTCCCATTCCCAGAAGAGAAAGAATTGTTCCACATCTGAATCTTCTCAAAGCACAGAGGCGATGGTTTTTATACATACACATTCCTTTACAAACAACACTGTATGTTGCTTCTGCTTTTATTAAGTGATGAGAAGAAGACCCTTTTAAACTAGAAAATCTTTTTCCTGCTTGTCAATTGATCACACTTTTTTGCCATTATTCCCGAATTATCTTTTGGAACAAAATCACCAGCAGTAGCAGTTACTCATCCAAAACACGCTAGAGAATTACAGGGAGTGCATCATAAATGTACACAGTCTCCTCTGTAAGAGCAGAAGTTTCCAGAAGAATTATTTAAATGGTGTGCATGTTTTCACCCTACTTATTTCATACCCCAAGCTACTGAGCCGCTGGACTGCTGCTGTTTGCTTTAGACCTGCATGGTGACTCCAGTGAGAATTTGTGTCTCTCTACGCAGCTTGTGGGCAGCCCGGATTATTTGCTAAAGCTTTGTATCTGTCTGGTCCAACAAGTGCATTTCTTAGCCAGTAATTGTCCCTGTGCAGCCGCTTGCACATGGACTTCACTTAGGGGTTCCGAGAGTTGCGCATGTGTAGATTTTTGCATTTTTAGCAAGTTGAATGATGGCATATTCTCTATGGGTAACCTTTAATGTGAACCACAGCTTAATTAGGAAATCTTTTAACAGTCTTACTGGGGACAAGAAATGATGGCAGTAGGTCACGCTAATATGCCACATTGATTTCCTGAAATTTCATTTGGTTGTGGGTTTTCAGAAATAATTGTTTTTGTCTATAAGCCTGAGGATGGTTTCGACTCATCGTTTCCCTAGGAGCTGAAGAATGCTTGTAATCTGTGGCATTGGATCCCATTGCTAACGCTGGCAAACACTAACCGCTCACAGCTCAGCCCCTCCTGCTCCTGCCTTGCTCCATAGCTCTCTCTCCTGGGCTCCAGGCATCTGTGGGTTAGATCAAGGGAGGGAGAGATGGCAGAGTAAGCAGACCAGGCCCAGCCTTCATCTTTGCTGACATTAGAAAAAGTGCCTTCAGCTGGCACAGAGGCCCGTGGGCTCAGGGTTTGCTGTGGAAATCCTGGCTGAACACAGGCTGATGACATTCAGGAAGGGCACGGGAAGCAGCTTTTTGGCACTGGATCCAACATACACTCCAGTCAATCATGGTAAAGTGCCTAATAACAGATGTGGTAATTAAGCCTGAAGAACTCTGTCTCTATTTCCCCCTTTTTATTGCAGAGAATAACCAAGTGTTTCATTAACCCTCCAATGGCACTGACTTTTGAATTGGGCAGGCCAATGTCACCAAAAATGACACCCTGGCAAGGATATTCTTCAAAGTCTTTATCAGTCAAGGATGCTGGAGGGGAAGGTTATAGCCCTTGGCCAGGGACAATTTTGCCCTTTCTGACATCCCTTTGCACTCCAGTGCCAAGTTCCATGTCAATTCCTGAGCATGACCAGATTTTGATAAGAATCTTGGATATAAATGAACCATTTGAGTTTTTATGTGCCTGACTCTATTAAGTTCAAATTACACTGCTTACAGCAAGAAATTAACATTAGCTTTCAATCTTAGAAAGGTTTCAGATAGCTT
Source organism: Zapus hudsonius (assembly GCA_004024765.1). NCBI lineage: Eukaryota > Metazoa > Chordata > Mammalia > Rodentia > Dipodidae > Zapus > Zapus hudsonius. The sequence goes on from PVHP010025105.1 coordinate 2,265, forward strand.
GAGACCACACAGATTACCATATTTTAATAAGATAAATTATCTTGGAAAAAAATTAATTACATAAGGAAAGGTCTGACTGATTGTGGCAGTTTCTGAAGCAAATGTCTTCATTAAGGTTGTTTTTCTGTCTTTTAGCGTGATAAACATGAGCGTGGTGTGGCTTCTTGTTAAAGGAAATTAATCTAAGAATTTAATGGCTTGGGACAGGCAGAAGAACTTTATGTCCTTAATAGAGGATATGGCTGGAAACTTCCTCATGAGCTCTTCCTAGGTCTTAGAGCTGGTTCTCTGTGACATTGGGAGGGAAATGTTCTCTGTCCATTTCTGACTTGGTTCTACGTGGCTCTGTTGGCTAGGGGAGATGTGGAAGCTGTATGTACATTGTGGGGTTGAATTTTGTTTACTTCTAGTCCAATATAGCCATGTGTTCCTTTTATAAAATTACTGATTCATTACTTTGTCTCCAAATGCAGATTTGGGGTTTTCCTGATCTTCCCAGAATAATTTCTCAATTTTATTTCTAAACCTGTCCCATGAAGCAGATGACTCAGAGTAGAATTAAGATTTAATTTTGATTCTACTATTAGTAAAGCATTAATTTAACCTCCTGATCCAATTAATATAACAAAATAATTTGTGTGATTTTTACATGCTCACACATGTGTAATCATACATATAAAACATTAATAACTTTAGTGGTACACATTGTATTTACTCATATCAAATCTAATATTTATAATTAACCTTTTTCAAACTTTGTCCATTCAGACATTTTCTTTCTTGTTGTCAATTTTTTTTGCTAGATATAAAGTCAGACAGACTTCTCAAAGATCAATTTTAAGAAATCATTTTGGTATGCATAAAATTTGAATCTAAGGGAGGACTGAAGGTTCAGGCAAAAATACTGTCTTCAACTTTATTACATTGCTGAAAAAGCAAAGATTTTCTTTAATTCAGAACAGTATCCTCACACTCTTCTTGTGAATAGCAAGATCTTCCAGGTTGGTACAGCTCAAGCTTTGGTTCCAGGTTCATTACTGGGGAAGATACTTCTCTAAATTCAGAGAGACGCCTTTAAGATTAAGTAGGCACATGGTTAGACAAGAATGGCCGTGTTCATGTACCACCTCCTGGTAGAGTAGATTGTTTCTCCTAACATTATTCTGGCTCCCAGCTGTTGAAGTCCCTCCCCTTCTTGCTTCTGGGTGAAAACATCTAACCAAAAGCAGCTGATGGGAGGGACAGATTTATTTTGGCTTATAGTCTTGAGGGGAAGTTTCATGATTGCAGGGAAAACATGGTATGAGCAGAGGCTGGACCTCACCTCTGCCACAGCAGGTGGAAAACAGTAGCAAGACAGTGAGCCAAGCTCTGGCAAGAGGGAGATTGCTATAACACCCCAAAGCCCACCACCAACACACCTCCTCCTGCAAGACTCTACTTCCCAAATTGCTATCAGTTGGTGACCAAAGAGTCTGATTCAAGCCACCACCTCAGCTGAGGTCTGATGTTCTCCCAGTCATGAGTTCCACTTGCTTATCTCCTTCCTTGTCCCTCATGACATGGAAATGCCTTTGCCTGCCTCCTCCTCTCTGATCATTGCACAATATGATATTGATATCTCTGTCAATACCTTGTGACTTCACAGATCCAACTTTTGATAGAACTCAGCAACTATTTCTTGAGCATGCTATGTTATTCCTGACAAGGAGAGAAGTAGAAATGAGGGAGGGGTAGAATGGGAGAGGATAAAGCTACACACTTAGCTTTCAGGAATTTTTGAATCTAGTTGAGGAAATGGGATTGGTTATGTCAAACGATGAACAGCAGCCCCAATGACATGCAGATATCAGGCAAGGGATAAAAAAGTTGACTCCATGAGAATTTTTATAATGTAGCTTTTAGTAAAAAGACTAAGGAATATTTTTTTTTACTGTAGTAGACACATCATTAACTAGATATGTCATGTGACAATAAATGATTTCCAAGGGAAAGAGGAATTGACAGCAAGAATTACATGATGGTCTAAATTTCAAACTATTAGGAAGGGAATCTTATAAAACTGAATCCTAGGCTGTGTCAAGTTATCAGGGTGGGGAAATGTATACCAGGCAAGGAAGCTATTTCCATCCTCCATAGATTTTTCTGTTGTGATAGTCTTTGTGTAGAGTTTAAATTCATGATTTTAGTTTTTCCTTTTTGATTGCCAAGTTTAAAGCCGTGAACAAAAGTTGCCAATATAGTTTATGGGGACTGCTTCTTAGAAGGAAATGAACGTACTGTGTGCTATAAGATTACACTTTCAGCTACCTATAATTTCTAATGCATATAATAAAGTGGAGATTATGTAATTAAAGATTTTTCAATTAAAAAATATGAGCTGAGGGGAGTATTTATCATTAAGGTAATAGGAAAGGATGATTGATAAGGACAAGAAGAGAAAAGATTAAAGAAAATGTCAGCCTGGTGGAGGTCAGGCATACAGTTTTAGTTCAAACACCTTTAACTTTTTGGCTTAGATTACCTTAATGGTATCAGAACCTACCTGAAAATGAATGTGTTTCTTCCCCATTGAAAACTGTAATTAATTTGTCACTAACCTAACAGATTTTGTTTCACTGTTAACATTATACTTGTGTACATTTATGGCCACCTGTGCATAAAGGAATCCCTTGCCTTATTTAATGATGGACAATTGTTCATATGTACTTGAAACCCACTAAAGTATTCTTTTACTTTATCCACGACGTGACTTTCATCAAAGACTATCATAGATAGAGCTCACATGCTTCTCAAAATTAAGAAAACATGGGAATTTCACAAGGTCATGGGTTCTATCCTCAGCACTGAAAAAAATACACATATATATATTCACAGATATATGCATAAATGTATACGTAACAATGTACATATGTGTGTGAACCTCTTTCCTTTCTGTCTATATTTCAGGTCTATATTTTCAGGTTTATATTTTACTTATTTATATCTTGCAATGCTGTGGACTGAGCCCAGGTCTTGTGCGTGCAAGGCAAGTGCTCTACTGCTGAGCTATATCCTCAACTCAAATATATATTTTAAATACCTCTGTAATAAAATAGTTCCTTTTTAGACATTGTTCTTGAAACTTTGCTACCAGTAAAAACAATTAGAGATCCAGAGAGCTACTTGTCCCTTCTACCAGGTGAAAACAAAACCAGAGATGCCATCTATGAAGCAATAAACAGGCCCTCACCAGATACTGCATCTGTTAGCACTTTCCTCATGGATTTCTCAGCCTCTAGAATTGGGGAAAATGGCCTCTCCTCTCCTCCACTCCCCTCCCTACCCCCTCTCCTTCTCTTCCTTTCTCTTTCCTTTTCCTTTCCTTGCTTTCTTCTCTTCTTTCTCATCTCCTCTCCTCTTCTTTCTCATCTCTTCTTACCTCAGTTCCCTCCCCTCCCCTCACCCCTTCATCTCTTTTTGTCCTCCCCTCTCCCTTCCCCTTCCTGTGCTGTGTAACCCAGGCTAATATTGAACTAGAAAACCCCCTGCCTCAGTCTCCAAAGTGCTAGGATTACCTGGCTTGTTTTGTTTTGCTTATTTTGTGTGTGATACTGGAGATCAAACCCAGAATCCTTGAGCATGCTAGGCATGCGTTCTTACTACTAAGCTCCATTTCTAGCCCCCTGAAAATAAATTTCCATTGCTTTCAAACTACTTTATTAATGATATATTGTTACGGCACCCTATGGTGGCTTTGTCTTTAGAATAAAAAGTCAAGCGAGGGATAGAATCTCAGTAACTTCATCAGAATTCCTTCACAAAAAAAGAGGCCATTTCTTCACTCTTGTTAGAAGTTTTTGCTTAAACACAAAAGTGATGAGAAGAAAATGAAAAGATCATACTAAGTTGGCATAAAATTTTAGAAAACAGGTGAAATAATATGTGCTTTTAAAAGTTGCAAAGACATCTTAGCATATGTGAAACTTGCAAATACAAAGGAAGAGGTGACATTATCTTCAATAATTTTGCCATTGGGAAACTGGCTTAAACCTGAGAAATAAGCAATGATACATTCCCCACAAGCAGATGAAACATACTTGAGTCAGAATGCTAGAATGTACCCAAATGTTATAAACCAATGTCCAATCTCCAAAAAAAAAAAACAAAACAAAACAAAAAAAAAGAAACCCTCAAAGTTCTCCCCCAGAACTTTAAAATGAAATTTTAAAAGCCTGAGGAGGGCTGGAGAGATGGCTCAACGGGTAAGGCACTTGCCTCCAGTGCCTAAGGGTTCAATTCCCCGGGACCCACTAAGCCAGACCCACAAGGTGGTGGCCCTGCTGTGCTCTCTCTCTCTCTCTCTCTCTCTCTCTCTCTCTCTCTCTCTCTCTCTCTGCTTGAAAATGAATAAATAAAATATTTTCTCTCTCTCTCTCTGTCTCTCTCTGCTTGAAAATGAATAAATAAAATATTTTCTCTCTCTCTATCTCTCTCTGCTTGAAAATGAATAAATAAAATATTTTTTTTTAAAAAAAAGGGCTGGAGAGATGGCTCAGCAGTTAAGGCACTTGCCTCCAGTGCCTACGGCCCTGGGTTCAATTTCACAGGACCCACATAAGCCAGACCTACAAGGTGGTGGCCCTGGTGAACTCTCTCTCTCTCTCTCTCTCTCTCTCTCTCTCTCTCTCTCTCTCTGCTTGAAAATGAATAAATAAAATATTTTTAAAAAAGCCTGAGGATATAGCTCTGTACTAGAGTGCTTGGTTCCATCACCAGCACTGGAAAAAGAAAGCATTAAAAAGTCAAGATTTACAGCACTCTGGAGGCAGAGGTAGGAGGATTGCCGTGAGTTCAAGGCCACCCTGAGACGACATAGTGAATTCCAGGTCAGCCTGGGCTAGAGCAAGACCCTACCTCGAAAAACCAAAAAAAAAAAAAAAGTCAAGATTTAAAAAATATTTTTATTTATTAATAAGCAGAGAGATGGAGGAGAGAGGCAGAGAGAATGCACATGCCAGGACCTCCAGCCACTGCAAATGGACTTCAGATCTATGTACCCTTTGGGCGTCTGGCTTTACATAGAAACTGGGAAATTGAACTCAGGTCATAAGACTTTACAGGTAAGCACCTGAATGGGTGAGCCCCCAAAGTGAAGATTTTTAAAAATAGCTTTAATATATAAGCATACTGTATGATCATATTCCTGTTCTAGTATCCCATTTTGTCCCCTCTCCTCACCCCCACTCCACGGATGACCCTTCTTTGTCCAGGTTGTCTCCCATTCTCCATGTCAGTGTAGCTTTTGTGGGTGTCCCGCCAACCACTGAGGGGACAGGAATGCACCAGTCAGTTCATGTTGGGAGTCACTGCCCCAAGTACTCGTTCCCACCCTTGGTTTTTACAGTATTTAAAAAATATATTATTTATGAAAGTGTGTATGTGTGTGTGTGGGTGAGAGAGAGAGAGAGAGAGAGAGAGAGAGAGAGAAAGAACAGGAGAACAGGACCTCATTCCCTTGCAAGCAAACCCCAGATGCACAAACCACTTTGTGCATCTCTCTTCACGTGGGTACTGGAGAACTCAACCTAGACGAGCAGGCTTTGCACACAAATGCCTTTAACTTGTGAGCCATATCCTCAGCCCCAGTTCTTATATTCCTCCTAGTCTTTTTTCCACAATATTGCTTGAGCCTTGGAGGGTGTGGTAAATACCTCATTTAGAATCGAACTCCCCACAGTCTTATTTTCAACTTTGGTGAGTTTTGAGTCTCCTCAGTGTATATCGCTCTCTCCATAGGGAAGCCTCTCTGTCTAGCAGTGAAAACAGCACTCCATTTTAAAGTATACAATTGCATCAAGGTACACAAACATAGCTGATTTCTATAATACCTCTGACATGAAATATGCATTCTCAGTAGACTTGTATTCATCCAGGTGATTTATTACTGATGGATCTTGTTCCAAACTTCCATTTTGGATTTTTGTTTTCTTACATTCTTTGTGCTAGTACACACATTTGTCTCTGCTCTACACCTTTTGTTCTTTAGACCTTCTGTCCTCTCCCTCCCTTTCTTCTACCCTCCCCATCTCCTTCCTTCTTTTTCCCCTTCCCTCTCCTCTCAGCCAGGTACCAAGGACACTCTTGGGAACCAAAATGGCTTTGTTGCTCTGAGGAAACTGGGAAGTGTCCATTTCCTCTCTATCAACTCCTTCCATGACTGTCAAACTACTTCAGGGACAGACCTTGTCTTCTCCTGTGATCAAAGATTGGGTGGACATAATTTATTTTGCCTCATCTTGGAAATGAAAAGGAACATTCACAAGTTGCCCTATTAAAGATCTTTTTAGTGTTCAACTTTCATAAGTGCTCCAGGATCCATTATTTCTGTATTTGGTCTGTTTAAAGGGCGACAGTAACCACACACTCACAGGAGCTCATCTTTGTAATCTTTGTATGTAACAATTTGTATTATCAGCAAGACCAACTGACAGCATCTTGAATTTTGACACAGTATCAGCACAGAGGAAAACTACTTAGGAAATGGCTTTGTGACTTGTGCATACACACAATTTCTCTGGACCACAGCTTCTGAATCTGAAAATTAGAACATTTTGCCAGCTTCTTGTTAAAGGCCATGTTCACATAAAGTCCATGCATCTTAGGCATCCAGGAGATAAGAACGGCAAAGGAAAAATAGAACTCTCATTTTAAGTCGGCTTGTCATTCAAGCTGAATTCCTAGCTGGTGTTTCTGAAAGGCCACTAGACCAGGGAGGAAGCCTGTGGCCGGAACCATGTGCCACTCACTCTCTGCTATGTCCCTGCTCCTGTGACTTCCAACCCTGGATTTCACTATATGTGGCAGAGGAGGACAAACTAGGCGTCATGGGGCAGTAAGAAGAGACAATGATAGATCATGTCAATGAAGGAAGTGATATGGGAAATGGCTCTTAATTACCCCGTCAATATGAGACTGTTCTTCCACTATTATGCGGGGTCAGATGGTGTCATTTCTTGAATAAAAGATCTGTCTCCACACCACAGGAAGTGCTGTCGCTGATTCAGCTGCGGTGTTTTATCTCCTCTCACAAAGCCCTATTTTAAGAGCCATCAAGTTGGGGTTTGGACTGTGGCTTTTAATATTTGCATATATGTGTGTTTGGTGAGGAAGCTGAGGGAGGTTGAGAGGAGGCTGTCCAAACATGGTCTTCTGGTCAGTCTGGCCAAATGCAGCTTTGAATAATTACGTTCCTCAGCAGTTTCCTCACATTTCTCCTGAAATCTTCAAAGCTTTCCACCATATGATCTTAAAGCCACAAGGCTTCAGATTCTCTTGGCAGCGTCTGCTGCAAGACATGCCTGTGGTCACTGCATCCAGGTCTGCATTAGTGGTTCAGCACTGTGTCCTTGGGGAAGAAGAGACCTTGAGTCATCCATGTCACTGGTTGTTTGAGACATCTGTACAGGATAAATGCGGGAATATCACGTGTACTTTCTAATTCCTATTCGTAGTTTAGAACAGTAAGTAACTCATTCACACTTGGAGAATTTCACTTAGTAAATTTAAATTTCAGGAAACATTTGTTGATACCATACACAGACGGGGCTGTTATTCTAGAAAGAACTAACAGGGAGGTGAGTAAAGGGGAAGAGAACACTCTCAATTCTGGGTTCCAGTGTTTCTCCACCCCCAGACTAGCTTCATGGTTATGACCCATCTTATTAACTTGAGGCCTCGGTTATTTATCCATAAAGCACAAGGATTCAAATGGAACCCTATGAAAGCTTTCAACTGTAATGTTCTGTTCTTAGCACAGTCTTTGGACTCCGGTACGTACATTGTTTTCTGGAGACCTTTGGAGCTAAATGAATATTAAAAATCTAAATAATCTGCCCTGTTAAAAGGATGGTTTGTGTGCCCCCCCCTCTCTCTCTCTCTCTCTGTGTGTGTGTGTGTGTGTGTGTGTGTGTGTGTATGCTTTCTTGCTTTCATGTATATGCCTGTTTTGGAAGACTTGATTTGGAGTCTTCATCTGGGGCTTCAATAATAATGCCAGTAGTTAAAGATTAATGATTAAATTAAATTAAAGCATTATGATCCAGATGTAAGAGAGCAGGTGACATGTAGGAGGTGCCCCTTGTCATGTCAGTGATGGGGCAGAAAGCCTTTTGTCACCTCATTTTAACTGCTCCTCCACTGAGGATGTTCCCAAACTGGGACTTGAGCACACACTTAGGCTTCTGTACAAGGAAACCCCTCAGATGCACAGAGCGCACAAGTGTCCTGCTAAACATCTTCCTTATTTCTACTTGCATTTCCCCTTTCTAAAAGACATTGCCTTCCTTGGACATTCTATTGTGATGGAGAGTTTTTCAAGCTACTGTTGTATTTGGAGACTGGTTAAAATTGCAATGTTTCAGCTTCTTCAATCAGTGTTTTTGGATGAAGGAAAAAAAAAGTCAGTAAGTGCCTTTCTTCCTCCACTCCTGGTCTTGCACACTCCGTGCTGCGTGGCTCCACACTCACGCATTCCAGCTCATCTTCCTCAGGTTCCTTCGTGCCTAGCTCACCTGTGGGTTCATGAGGTGTTCAGGTATTTCCCATGTGTAAATCCTAAGCTCTGCTACTTCACACCATTCCTGATGAGGCTAACTCTCTTTCATTCATTTCCTTCTCCATTTGGTGTCCCAAGCAATCTTGCCTGTTGGCTTCCCTCTGGGAAGCTTTCTTCTGCCTTTGCTCTATCTGGCTTCTCTGCCTGTAATCTGTTCTGCAGTATCAACCCAGAAAATCTATGCAGCCAAAGGCACCCTAAAAACCTTTTTAGAAAATTCAACAATGCTGTGTCTTAGCCCTACTCGGCTCCCATTCTTACTAAGGGACCCTAATCACATTTTGCATTGCCGTGTCATTACCAAGGTACTACGCTCTCATTAGTTTCTACATGCTCGGAGGACTGAAGATGACCTTCACTAATTGAAATGAGAAATATTTATTCATTAGTAAAGGCTTTCAAGTTTCCAGGTGAAATTTTTTTTTTTTTTTTGGAAGGAGGGATGCTTGAGATTGAACCCAGGGCCTCATGCATCTTAGGCAAGCGATCTATTTCTGAGCTACATTCCCAGCCCTGAAAAATTGTTAAAATAATCATAATTAAAGCAATGGGTTGAATTTGAATTACATCTATTGGTTACATGGCAGGCATTACTGTATCACTAATTCCTCCATTCAGATAGTTGTCATCGTTGTCTATAATTATATAGGTGAATTCCTTATAAGAAATGTAGGGCTGGAGAGATGGATCAGTGGTTAAGGCACTTGCCTCCAGTGCCTAAGGCCCTGGGTTCAATTCCCCAGGACCCACATAAGCCAGACCCACAAGGTGGTGGCCCTGGCATACTCTCTCTCTCTCTCTCTCTCCCTCTCTCTCTCTCTCTTTCTCTCTCTGTCTCTCTCTCTCTGTCTCATTGAAAATGAATAAAGAAAATATTTTTTAAAAAGGAAAGAAATGTACACTAAAATATTTGGAGGTGAAAGGTCATGATGTGTATGCGTTATTCTTAAAAGATAAAAAATTTATATAGTACACATATATGTACATAGATGGGTATTCCTTGTTCTATTTTTGCAATTTTTTAGTTAACTTACTGACTCTGATGTCCTGAAACATTTCCCTTATGTTTTCTTCTAGTAGTGTCATAGTTTTGGGTCATACTTTTAAGTCTCTAATCCAGTTTTAGCTGCCTTTGTAAACTAGCGAGGTGTGTGGTCTGGTTTGTTCTGCATGTGGGCACACAATTTTTCCAACCATTTATTAAAAAGAATGTCCTTTATTCCTTGCATGGTCTTAGCAATTTTTTTGAAAATCAGGTAGATAAAAATATGGTTTTGCTGGGCGTGGTGCTGCATGCCTTTAATTCCAGCACTCAGGAGGCAGAGGTAGGAGAATCACTTTGAGTTCAAGGCCACCCTGAAACTACATAGTGAATTCCAGGTCAGCCTGGGCTAGAGCGAGACCCTACCTAAAAAAATATATATATGGTTTTCTTCTAGGTTGTCTGTACTGGTCCACTTGTTCTTATGACGATACCAGTTTTGAATACTGCAGTTTCTTAGTATGGCTTGAAGTCCAGTCATGTAAAGTTGTGCTTTCTTCTATATATGATCTTAGCCAACGGCTGACAGTGATAGCACCTTGTTCTTTTTGCTCACGATGTATTTGGCTATAGGTTTATTTTGTGTATCTGTGCATGTGGTGCCATATAAATTTTAGGATTTTTTTGAATTATATGAAGGTTGCCATTGGTATTTTAATAAAGTTGCATTGGATCTGTAAATGGCTTTGGTTAATTAGGGTATTTTATTTTATTATGGGAATTTTAATAATATTGATTCTTTTAATCCATGAACATCAGTTGTCTTTCCACTTATTGTCTTTCTAAATTCTTGCATCAATGTTTTTATATTTTTTATTTTCTTTCATAGAATAATTTTCATTTCGTAGAGATCTTTCACTTTTTTGGTTGAGTTTATCTCTATGTGTATTTTTAAAAAATATTTATTTATTTATTTGCAAAGAGACAAGAGAGAAGAAAGAGAATGAGAATGTGTGTGCAGGGCCTCTAGCCACTGCAAAATAAAACTCCAGATGCTTGCACCACTTTGTGCATCTGGTTTTCCGTGGGTACTGGGGAATTGAACCCAGGTCATCAGACTCCACAGGCAAGCGTTTTGACTGCTGAGCCATCTCTCCAGCCCTTCTATGTATTTTTTAACTACATCTAGTTTTATTTCCTCATTGTCAGTGAAGATACTATATACAGTTTTTTTTTTCCAGTAGTGGAAATCAAAACCAGGGCTTCGTGCATGCTAGGTAAGCACTCTGTAACTGAGCTGTATCCCCAGCCCATGATTTTAAGAAGCTTGATTTGTAGCGTATAATATGATCTATTCCGGTCATGTTCCGTGAACTATGGAGAAGATGCACACTTTGCAGCTTTTGGGTGGAATGCTCTATAGATAAGGGTAACATCCATTTGGCCTAAAATGCATTTCACTATGTAATTTCTTTTTTGACTTTTTTTTTGGGGGGGGCGATGTGGATGTTCTTCTATTCATTGCTGAAAGTGGGGTGTTAAAGTTCTCTACTATTTAAGTTTTTATATATTGCCTACTTAAGGAATAATCATAGATAATTGGTTCCAATGCCAGAAAATAAAAGGGACATGGTTTTGTAGGTAAAAAAGTAAATCAGAGAGTTGGAACCCATTCTTTATAAATAAGTGGGATACAAGATGGACTCTCTAACTCGGTGTCAAGTGGGTCAAGTTTTTTCTTGGATTGACATGTGCTAAGTGGCTAAGGATAAGGGCAGTGCTTTGTGTGCAAAAACAGCAGATGTGCCTCAAAACACAGTCATTGGTGAGGTCATCCCTGAAGGCACAAAATAACAGACTGTAATTAAAAGATGATGAGCCTTTGCCAGGAGTCGGAATGTAGGGAAAATATTACAAAATCATTGCAGGTGGTTCCTTCCATGCCCTACGGATACGAACAATGCCAACAGCATGGTGGGTATTATTAGGAAATATTTTGAAGGTGACCAAAAGTGATTTTGGTGTAGAGATACTTCAATATAGCCACATTGGTTAACTACTTCCACATAACATTGCATCAAACTTAGGGGCTTACATCAACAAACACGACCTCACAGTTTCTGAAGGCAAGGAACTTGGAGGAGCTCAGCTTGTGGTTTGGATTCAGGGTCTCCTGAGGCTTGATTCAGTATGTCGGAAGGGGTACAGTCATCTGAAGGCTTGGCGTGGGCTGTGGGGTCCACTTCCAGCAGGCTGTCTCATGCTGCTATTGGCAAGAGGCCTCGGGTCCTCACCATGTCTGTTTCTCCCCAGGGCTTCTTGAGTGTCCTGATGATGAGGCTTTTCACAGGATGAGGATCCAAGAAGCAAGATGAAACTGCAGTTTCTTTATGACCTATGTTAGAGAATTACACACTTATTTTTATAATTTTCTATTGATTATGCAATTTATTCAGTGTTAAGGGAATTACTTAAGAACAGAGCCCGTTGCAGCCACCTTGGAGGCTGCCTACAACAGCCGGGTACAATTACATTTACCAAAACATAATTGAAGAAAAGAAAGTCAACTTTATAAAGGAATGGGGAGGTCTTTTCTTCCTTTGGTCTACAGGCCATGAAAATTAGGACTCCAGGTTAAGAATGGTTGGGAATGCCATTGAGGTATATTAAATCATGACGAATCAGGAAAAGTAAATTTGATATTTATTTACCAGATTCTAGAACAAGAAGCAGTATTTGAAATTTCTTTCCCTAGTAAAATAGTGATGCATTTTGTCTTCTGTATAAAGTTGACTAAACCCTAGAAAAGGGAACTCACATTCAGAATTATTAAAACCAAAAATAGCTTTTGCCAATATCAACCATAGTTCCTGTTTTTTCTCTCAGTTGTGGTAACCCTTCTTTAATTGATTTCTCACATGATTCCTATTCCTTTGGCTACCACTTCCCTATGAAGGAATTCTACCTCACACCTCAATGCAACCTACAGCTATTCTTGGCCTCCAAAGAATTCAGTCCCTAAATCTCTTTCTTTAAATAATGCTTCTGTTTGAAGTGAATTCCACTGAAGCACATAGATTTCTTGGAATGTTTACTCTGATGCCCAAGGTACCTCCTCCCTCAGCATCGTCTGTCCACCTTTCTAGCATTGCTCCTCATCCCCAACCCCCAGTTCCTTAGAGAGCCTTTGGCTCTCCTACCCTCAATGTTTTGATCACACCTTTCTCTTTTCCTTGTGACTGATCGTTTATACAAATGCTTCCTTTGATCCAGGCTTGTTGCTGAGGACGGGTTGTAGGTGTGCAGCCATCAGCCATATGACATTTGTGAGACATTTAATCTCAGTATTCCCCATATGGGAATAGCAGATCCTTCCCCCATGGAGTCAGTGAGATTATGTTAAGTTCCTCTCATGTCGTTCTAGTTCCATTTCTTTGTTGAGCTGTTACCTACGTTCAAACTTGATGCCTCGCATTCATGAGCCTTCACAGCTCACACTGATTTCCATTTCTTCTAAATGCCTGGTAGGTCATTTCTAAATTGACTCGGTTGGTAAAACTAATCATATTTTGCCTATCATTTCTCTTTTCCATGTTAAGAGCAGAGACCGTGCCTTACATATCACATTTGCTCCTATGATTTCTTGTATTTAGGTCTTCAGTGAATATTGTTTATGAATTCTCCACCTCTAGATTTTGTCAGTGATGGATTCTTAGGGACATTGTAGAGGATTTCTTAAAGTTGATAATTACAGGACACCAGAGTCTTTTCCATGCTGTTCCTTAATACTGGCTCCATAATGGATGCAGTGCTGGCTGCTTATACATTATACATTATACAAGGGTCTATATCCCCCTGTTTCAGCCTGTTTTGGTCTTCGCAGTGCGCACTGTGCTGTATAGCCCATCAGGTCGCAGCCATTCTCTGGGTTGTGAGCTCCATGTCTGGCTGCCCCAGGGTCTTCTTGTTCTGCGCAGCAACTAGAAAGCTGACTGCAACACAGGGCCAATTAGTTATAGACTAAGACGTCTAAAACTGTGAGCCAAAATAAAACTTTGCTCTTTTTATGTAGATTAACAGCAAGTTGAAAGAGACACCTTGGATGGTTAAAGTAAAACTCATGACAGTGCTATAAGGATTTCTTTGATGGGCAAAGTGGTCTTTCTATGGCTGCCCTCATCTGTGGTCACTCTCAGGAAAACCCAAGCCTCCCTCACTCTTGATATCAACATTGAAGTTGGAGTGTTGGCTCTTGTTCAAGGCCACAGCCGGGATGGGGGAGGGGAGCAAAGCATATCACCTTCTGCCCCATGTGGGCAGCTCTTCTGAGTAGTATGAGAAGAGCAAGTAGATACATCGTAGATAATGGGAAAGAGAGGCCAATTGAAATATGTTGTACTTGTTACCCAGAGGACAGTAAACTGATGGTGAGAAAGGGATTACTTACTTAATCAAGAAATGAGTTTGAATTTAGAGGTCTGAAGGATAGGAAAGAGGCTTCAGGAGAAACTGCATGAGCACACCCACATTATTTCTGGGTACACACGTAACGATTCTAGAATGGCAATAGATTTTAAAGCCAAATGAATTGCCTAGAATCATCTATCCCTCTGTTGTTGCAAAAATAAATTAGTAAGTCAACGCCCCGTTATTTATTTCTCCTTCTCACACTGATAAAGAGACTACGGCCTATTATTAGACGGTAGTCATTCAGTGATATTCAGCATAAGGATGTTACTCACCCTGATTATGGAGGCTTTTGTGGTAGAATAAGCAAAGCCTGCTTTCCCAGTGGAGCTGAGGCAGGAAGAGTTAACTCTGCAGGCTGTTTTTGCCTCTAATAGCATCACTTTAGCAATGCTAATCAGTTGTTCTGATTTTCTGTTTCATTTTTTTCCATAATAATTAAGTGAATGATCGGGGTTGCAATCAAGTTTAGCACTATGGGGGTCATGCAAATGACTTATTTTTTTAATATTTAAAATTTATTTAATGGAATCAGAAGGAAAGTTATTTGAAGATGGTGGGTGAGGGTAGCTTAACACTCAATTCAGAGCTTTGAATGCATTCAAAATATCTATTTTCATGCAGCAAGTCACCACTGTGTTGTGTTTCTGAATGGAAATAATGTTTACTTTTTTAAAAGTTGTATCTTGGTTTCATTTGGAAACAAAAAAACATTGGAAATGGTAGTATAAAATGACACAGCACAGAAGGGAGAAACAAGGGAAAATGTATTGAACTTTTCCTTCTTCAAAATGGGCATTAAAAAAAAGGTATACACATTTATTTCCCAAAACTTATAGAAGAAAATTATATATGGAGGGTCTGAGGGATGGCTCATTGCTTAAAGCACTTTCCATACAAGCAGGAGTACTTGAGTTCAAATCCCCAGAACCCATGAAAAAGCTAGACACTATGGTGTTCCAGTGCTCTAGTTAATCATAGCACATGCCTCGTGTGACAAGAGAGGTTCAGACAAGACAATTGTCCAGAGGTGTAAGGGCCAGCTAGCTTGGCAAACATAGCACAGTAAACAATCAAAGACCCTCAAGCAAGGTGGAAGGTGAGGACTGACACCCGAAGTTGTCCTCTGCCCTCATTCAACGCATGCACTCACGCACGCACGCACGCACGCACACACACAGGCATCATATACACACACGCCAAAAATATGTTTAAAATCTTAAATTAAAAATTAAAAAATAACAAGTAGAGAATACATGTAATGTTCTATCAACTGCTTATTCAGATGTCTTTAAATAAGTTAGAACTAAAGGACGGCCCACATTTCTGTTTGTACTGATTAGCATATTTGTGAGATGTCTTCTCTCCTCACTATCATTTACATGATTTTTCTCAAATAGTTTTAACCAGCTCTGTGAGTTCCAGTGATTCCTGCATCTGGATCTAGCAATTATTTTTATATATACATAAAACTTTAAAGTACTGAAAAAAAGAAAAAAAAAAAACCTTAAAGTACTGATATTGTGCCCTCTACAAACTTTGCGGTACTATTTGGTATTTTGGATGCTAAATTTTAAAAGGAAGGAGGTAACTAGACTCTGCTTCTGCCTGTTATCATCCTTCCAGGAAATGCATCAGGAGCAAGCAAGAGAAACTGGATGGTAATGTTACACATTTTACAAGAGAACACACAGCCTCTTTATTTTTCTTGGCAGTTTGGTTAACTTGTGGAAAATTGAAACTTTACAGACTAAACATTTCTAATTGGATGGTTTGATCTGAAATAGTGACTCAGATAAACTTTCCAAAGTGAGCTAATTGTCTATGAGTAGATGGCAGATTACTGCTTGCCAGCCTTTATTTTGTCTTTGAGGGCAACATGAAAGTTAATATACATATTTTATACTTCATTGAAATGGAATACTTATCCCTACACAGAATAGCTATGAGACAGAGAGGTGTATTCTCTGCTTATTTGTTACAACCAAGGACATTGAAGGTTTTCTTTTCCTGATGGGTGAAGGAAACTTTGGCTACATTTTACCTGTCTTCAGCTATAAAAAGGGGAATAATAAAAGCCCCTAGTGTCTGGACAACTTGCTGCAAGGATCGAGTCACTCACTTCCAGACCTCAGTCCTGTATGCAGCACAAAAGAATCATTGAGGAGATGTTACTGTTCTGCTTATTCTGATATTGTTGACATCATCTTTATTTATTCCTGTTAAATAAAATGACTTTTTAAAAAAAATATATTTATTTATTTATTTGCAAGCAGAGAGAGATAGAGGAGACACAGACAGTGAGAATAGCCATGCCAGGACCTCTAGCCATTGCAAATGGACTCCAGATGCATGCAATACTTTGTGCATCTGGATTTATGTGAGTACTAGGGGATTGAACTTGGGTCGTTAGGCTCTGCAGGCAAGCTCCTTAACCCCTTAGCCATCTTTCCAGCCCCGGCATAGCTTTTTTAAATATATGATATTTTACTTCAGATTTCACAGCTTCATGTCAACCTGTGAGAAAGATCAATAATTTGAATTAATCCATAAATTATATTTTGACTGCTGCTGCAGTTACCTCCTTGTTGCTGGTTCAAAAACATTGGACCAAAAGCAACTGATGGAAGAAAAGGGCTTATTTCAGGCGTCTCTAGGGGGAAGTTTCATTATGGCAGTATGGTAGAGAGTAGCTGTCACATATCTGGTGGAAGTAGTCTCAGTTCTGGGTGTGGAGCTCAAGGTCTGCCTCTAGTAAACACTTCCTCCAGCAAGGTTGCATCTCCCAAACTCTTACCAGCTAGGGACCAAGTATTCAAAACACATAGGGCTATGGGGTATATCTCTTTCAAACAAACACATTCTGCCCCTGGCCCCCATAGACTCAAGACCATCTCATGATGCAAAATGTTTTAGTCCAATTTTAAAAGTCCCCATAGTATTTAACCATCCCAACACCATTCAAAAGTCTAAAGTTTCATCTGAAACTCCAGAGTCTCTTGTCTGTGAACCTTGAAAAATCAATACACAAGTTATATATTTCCAAGACATAATGATGCAGAATAAATCTTCCCATTGCAAAAAAAGAAAGCATAGCAATAGGATTGTACCAATTCAAGATTGAAAACAAGAAGGGCTAACATCCAGCCCTACTGTCCATGTCTGGCACCTGGGACTCATAGTGAAATCTCTGGGCTGTAAATCCCCACCCCTCCAGCCTTAGCTGCTTGCTTTCTGTGCAGATCCACCCATGCCAAAGCAAGCCTTCACAGTCCACAGTTTTCTCTGCATCTAGATCTTTCAAAGTCTCATCGGAATGGTCTGTCAAGCTCTGTTTACGCACTGCTAGATCTCTCTAGTCTGAAGTTCCCAATACGTCCACATTCCTTATGAAAATCACTTCCAAAAAGACCAAAAGCCACAGCAGTAGCTGCCCCATTTCTCAGGACTCTGTGGTTACCCTCTTGCTGCTGAAAAAAACACTGGACTAAAGGCTGCTGATGGGAGGAAAGGGCTTATATTGGGAATCTCTAGAGGCAGTTTCATTATGACAGGGAAAGCATAGCAGAGCAAGGCTGTCACATACCTGGGTGGAAGTGGTCTGAGTACTGGTCTTAAAGCTAGTCTCATAAACCTCAAGGTCCTCTTCCAGTGACCTACCTTCTCCAGCAAGGCTCCACCTCTCAAATGGCCACCAGCTGGGTATCAAGTGTCCTAAATGCATGAGGTTATAAGGGACAGCACATTTAAGCCACCACAACTATTTATTTATGCTTTAAGCATTGGAATTATTTAGTGACTAATGATTTTACCAGGTTTAAAATCTCTGAGTGAATTGCATTACCTTTGAATTGTCCTGCAAATTCATTTTTCCTTATTTCAAATTACGTTTTCTTGCTTTCTCCTTTGTAGAGTCAGAGGTAGGTACTTGTTTTAATGTACCTAAAATCTTTTTAAACAGTCCTGCTCATAAATTTCCTCATTTGACTTGTTCCCTTTGGCTACAGAGTGAGGCAACTTAACAAGGCCTTGTTACTTTCCAGTTTCATGTCCATTTTTATACTGTTTTAATGACAGTGTATAACAATTAAGCTTTCCATTTTTACTAAGTTTCAGGAAGCGAGGAAGTGTGTGATGCCCAAATGTATGTCATTACAACTGACAAACTCTCACTCAGGCCTGGTGTATTGGCTGGCATGAGAAATGCCCAGTGACGGCTTCGCTTCACACCTAGTAGGAGCATCAGACTTGTTATATCTAAACTGAACTCAGGGAAAGTGAGTGAACTCACTGACCCCAAAGCCAAACTAGAAGTGCTTCCCTTCTTTATTCCTTAGAGTCACTCAACTCCTTGCCAGCCCATGCTGTGTTTGAATTTGTCCCCTGCTAGGGTCTTAAGTGACCTGTCCTTGACAGCCTTCAGTCTAGGGAGTCATCCTTCAGGTATGACTGCACACTTCAACAGCTCTATCTCATCTTTGAATTTTTTACAGTAGCTTGAAAAAACCATTGTGGTATGACCCCAGTCTCTGACCAGCTCTTGTCTTTCTCATACATGAATTCTCTGTGATTCCTAAATCTACCTTGCCTCTGAACCCCTTTGCCTGGAACATCTTCCCTTTTCTTTTGTTTTCTTTGCCAACCTGACTGCTTTCTGGACTTCTAGACACATTGCTTCATTTTCTCCAACACTGACTTCTAAATAACTATATACTCTTTCTGTATATCTCTCTTTTTAGAAGCCACTGTAAGTTCATTGGTTCGGTTTCTATTCAAGCAAAGGAAAAACTGCAACACTATATTGAAGCCATTAGTGTTAAGCATTATAACAGGCAGGTAAGGGGACTAGTTCTGTATTTTCTATGGTGCCTAGAGTCAGGCAGGCATTCAGTACAGGCTGGATGAATTGCTGGATGAACCTCAGTCTGAGCCTGAGGTGCCTCTCTCTACACTCAAAGGGGCTTCTGTTCCATCATGCATTCCTGGGGACAAATGAGGCCAGATGCCTCTGTCGGCCTTCTTTTTCCAGAAAGAATCTGGAAGAGTTGTTTTGGTGCATTCCTAGTCTTAGCTGGCATGGATGAGAAGCCTTTTGTTGTGATGGTGGTTAATGATGGGTTGCACATTTTAGTAATTTACAAAATGGTTGGCACCCTGCACAACATAAGAAACACCTCTCTTTCCTGAACCATGACATCTGGTGACCCAGCTCTTTCAACATGTGACCCTTTATGTGTATCTCAGCCCCAGTAACAGCTGGTACCGAGTGATTTGCTCTACTGAAAAGATTTCTGTTTGGATGATTTTAATGTATCTTTAATGTTTTTCTTCTTGCAGGTTGTTCTTCAAAAAATGGCTATTGCTTCCAATTCCAGCTTGGCCTTTATCTGTATATTGATATGCCAGTGGATTGGGATTGCATCCCCTCTGAATCTTGAAGACCCCAATGTCTGCAGCCACTGGGAAAGGTAATAGTTCTGAAAACAGCCAGAACAATAACTCCATGTACATTCTGCCACATGTTATCATTATTGGTCTGATGTATAAAATTCAAATGTGAAAAGACATTGAGAAATAACTTCTCTGTAAAAAAATCAGTAGCTATATTTCATAGTAGTGTTACACACACCCCTTGGTATTATAAAATATATATGATGGGGCTGGAGAGATAGCTCAATTTACAAACCTTACAAACATGGGGACCTGAATTTTTCCCCCAGTAGCCATGTAAAAATGCCTGGTAGAGTGATACACACGTGCAATCCTGGCATTGGGAAGGCTGAGACATACAGAGGATCTCTGGGGCTCACTGGCCAGCCCATCTCGACTGTGAGCTCCATCTTAAACAAAAAAAAGAGGTGGACAGTGCACTTGCAGAAATATACTTAAGACTGTCCCCTAGCCTCATTTTCATGTACACCCCTCACACATACAAACCCACAACAAAGTAAAATTGTATATTATGTGAGGAGAAAAAAATCCCTGAGTATATCCAGTTCTAACACAGGTGCAGTTCAGAGGTGGAGAGAAAACATCAATAGCTCAATAAGAATGAAGACCCTAATGTCTTATCTCTGCTCTGAGTGGGGGGGTGACCGGTGCTTGAGAGTGATGAGTGAGCAATACAAGGAAGTTTGGAATTATGCACTAAGTTAAATGTGAAATGTATAGGATAAAAACAAAACAACTACTATAGTAGACTTAAAACACACCCACCACAGCCCAGGGAATATTGCAGAAGAGGGGGCAGAGAGGTTGTAAGAGCCAAAGGGGGTGGGAATATCCAGAGGCATTGCCCTACTCCCCCCTTGCAATGATTGACTGCTGCTCACACAGCTCATAACCCACAACCCCATGGTGCATACCAGCAATCCCCCTGCCAAAGACCCTTAGTGGAATGGGCAAGGAGAAGGGAAGCATGGTACCAACATATGCTTTGTTCGATCAAAGTTTCTACTTAACAAATAAATTAAAACAAATAAACAACTGTACCATAGGTTGCTTGAGAAGGCAGAACTGAGCCAGACCTGATGACACATACCTGTAATCCCAGCTGTTCAGGAGGCTGAGGCAGGAGGATAGCAAATTCAGGAACACAGAGAGAGTTCAAGGCCAGACTTGGGAACTTATCAAGACCCTGTCTCAAAGAATAAAGGCAGGGTGGGGTTGGGATGTGGCTAGATGTTAGAGCATTTCCCTGGCTTATAGGAGGCCTTGGGTTGGATCCTAAGAACCACACACACATACACAGACCATGGGTGCAGGCTTTGGGGTGTTATAGCCCAGCTCCGCCCCCCCCCCCCCCCCCCCCCCCCCCCCGCCTACCATAGCTCAGAATACTCTTGCTGCTATCTTCCACCTGCTGTGGCAAGATGTGATGCCCAGCCTCTGCTCCACCATCTTTTTCCTGCTGGGATGAAACTTCCCCTTGAGACTGTACACTGAAATAAACCCTTTCCTCCCACCAGCTGCTTTTGGTCAGGTGTTTTAACCTAGCAACAAGAAAGAAACTACTACACATACCATTGTAGTTACCTTTATGTTTGTTGGAAAAAACATCCAACCTGAAACAGTTTATAGGAGGAAACGGTTTATTTCAGGCTTATAGATTCCAGGGAAACTTCATCATGGCAGAAGAAGCTGGCAAACATCAACATACATAGGAGAGAGAGAGAGAGAGAGAGAGAGAGAGAGACAGAGAGAGACAGAGAGAGAGAGAGAGCCAGCACCAACCAGCACGAGCTGACTCAGGGTACACCTAGTGAGTCTGGGCTCAAGAACTGCCCCCAGTGACACACCTCCTCCAGCCGAGTAAGTAGGAAGCTTAATCAGAAATACCTCATGCTATGGGGGGCATGCATTTACTTTCAAACCACCACACATATCATAATCAAATTTAGAAAAGGGAGTGATCATTGGTTATTAAATTTCTTAGATAATGATAGATTTGTATAGGTAGAAAAGTCAAACTTGTAAGATACCATGGAGTCAAAGTCAACAGCCCTTGAGGATAGATGGATTGAATGATGTGAAGTATGTCTTAGGGAATTTAGAACCTGAGGTGTGAAAGAATAAGGGTGGCCCTTATGGCCCATATGGAAAAGTAGAAGAAAGAGGGGTGATTTGAGGGGCACAGAGGTTCATGGGATTTTACTGTTTTGGACTTATGAAATCAATTTGAAGCCTGGACCTGGAAATGTTTGTGGATTTACATTTGGAAATTCCAGTATGGTGAGATGTGAGGACATGAATTCTCTGAGAGGATCAAGAAAAGAGGAGGAAAATCCAAGACTTAAAGCAATCCAGCACCCATTTATAAGTACAGATTTGTCTTGATTCCTTGCCCAGTTTTTTACCAAAGCTGTCAACACAAGATTGCATTGTTTTACGCACCCAGGGAGCTCCCACTGTCTAGAACTTGGCCATGCACATAGCATGTGCTCAGTAGATAGCTGCTGAAGAGTGAGACCGCATTCTGGTGTGAATGGGCGAACCAAATATAGACATCTCTTGGGGGTTGTGGGTACTGAGGGTGACAGGGGTCACAGTAATCTTTAAACCTCTAATAATTCCACAGTTGTACAGGTGACAAGAGCAATCCCTGAAATGCTCACTCATGGGGAGGGAAATTGAATGGGACCAATAGGGACACAATTTTTCTTTGTAATGGTCAGAAAAATTAATAGCTACTGTTGTAGTCAGCCACACGCCACTGGGATGAATCTCCAAACCAGGCACAGTTTATGGGAGGAAAGGATTTATTTGTAGCTATAGATACAGGGGAAGTTCTAGAATGCAAAAGAGGCTGCTCCCCTTTCACAGGTCCAAGCAAAGAGAGAAACCCATCACCAACGCCACACACACAATAGTAAATAGGCAGGAGGACAAGGAGAGAATACTTTCACCTTTATATAGCTCTAGGGTGGGGTCTTGCAATTCTGTCCCAGACTTAATGGCTTCCTGAGTCTCTGGAATTTCCTTCCTGCACTGCCCACACAGGAAAGGATATTTACTTCTAGCTCCTTTGAGCTTCCTTATATCCTGCCCCCTACTGAGAGGCTGCCTTCCTGTGAACATCCTCAGAGACCCACCCAAGATTACTTGAAAGGTCAAGTTGACAACAAACTTAATCATCACAGCTACAGTCTTGCTGTTGATAAATTTTCTCTTTTAATAAAAAGTGATTCCTAGGGGGGAAAAGATAAAGGAAAGAATTTTTTTCTTTTCTATTTTTTTTCCAAGGTAGGGTCTTGCCCTAGCCCAGGCTGACCTGGAATTCACCATGTAGTCTCAGGCTGGCAAATCCTCCTACCTTTGAATTCCAAGTGCTGGCATTAAAGGCATGTGCCACCACGCCAGGAAGAAATAAAATTTTATGATAAGAATGAGAAAGGTATACCAGGATTAATTAAAATGATCAAAGAGAGGTGTCAGTTATATGTCTGTGTTTTCAAGAATGGAAATAAAGACAAGATTGGGTTCAAAGACATAATTTTTGGGAGTTAAATGGGGCACACTATGGGCTATATTTACAATAAAACCATCTGGGCGTTGTGGAGATAGTTCAGTCAATAAAGTTCTTATCTGGCAAACATGAAGACCTGAGTTTGATCCCCAGAATTCACATAAAAACAGCTGGGTGATATGTGATTATTTCCCATGGCTGGGGAGGTGAGGGTAAAGGAGGGTCACTGGGGCTCACTGACCAGCTTGTCGAGCTATAGTCCCATGAGAGACACCTGAGAAATAACACCTGAGTTTTCTTCCAGCTTCTACACGCTTGTGCAGGAGCACATGCACACACACACACACACACACACACACACACACACACACACATGTTCAAAAACAAAACTATGCAGAAAGGAAAAGAACAACACCTGAACTGAGTGATTTGAAACCAGATAATAAAACTGGCTTCTCAATGTGGACTGCTGAGCTGAGCCATAGTTGTGAGAGGTGTGCTCAGGCTCCCACCCACTCTACAGAGTTGGAATCTGC
>PVHP010025106.1:0-25754 GCA_004024765.1 Zapus hudsonius
ATATATATATATATATATATATATATATATATATATATATATATATATATATATGTCATGAAGACCCAGAAGACAGGTTTTGAATACAACAGCTTGACTTCATTTGCTTCCTGGAGTCTAGATAGTTCTGAAACGGACCCTTTCCCATACCCTGCTCAGCACTGATTTTATAGTCTCTGTTCAAATCTTCATGAAATTTCTGAAATGACGGGTTTTGACCACTCTTTAAATACAGTTATGAGACAGATGCATCATGATCGCTGCCCAGACAATATCTCTACAGCTGAACAGAATGGAATCTTGTCAGTCCTGGAAATGCAGGCTCTTTTCCTAAAATGATAAGAAAAAGTTCTGAACAACTAAGAGGATATATACCAAAGCATCTGTGACCTTTTCCAGTACCAAAAAAGGACTTCCCAATACCTGGTATATTCTGGTCACTGACCTTAAAATTCAATAGATGAATACCTCAAAACCCAAGGTAGCCAAGTAAGAAAATCACCATCCCCAGAATGTTCCAGAAATGGAATGCCACCAGGCATGGCAAGGGAAGACAAATTAAACTATCAGGGTTGCAGCCTTCAGTATGAAGCCTGAAGGAGTATTATCAAAGTTTGAAACCCATGAGAACTATGAATATAATGAAAACCCATTAAATCTAGAATGTTCTTACAAAGGAACCAACTTTCCTAGTCGCTTTAGGGTGATGAATGGAAGCCAAAAGGAAGGATTACTTTCCATGTGAAGAGGATGACTCCAAGGGGGGTCATGACTTTGGAATTGAAATATGCAGCATGTGAAACTCACACCTAGACATGTGAATGTTGCTTGTTTACTGAGCCCATTCCTTTGGTAGCTTCTACCTGTCAAGCGTGCCTGAGAGTGGAAGGGGACCCTCAGTAGCTCTCAAATTCTGTTCCCTGGCTAGTGTGTCATCAATGGCTAAAATAAGTCAGTGATTTCCCAATTGTCAACCAAAAGACTCAATGTGTGGCTATGTCCCAGGGCTGTATCTGATCTCACAATTACACCCAGGAAGGGGAGAGGCAAATTCTCTCATAGTTGTTTTATAAATTTTTTTGTTTATTTTGGCAAAAGTCTAGTTAATGATACTTTCATACCTGTAGACTCAAACATATGCTTACATGAAGCTCCATGTGAGTGTAATATTCCAAATCAGTAGGACAACATGTCCTGGCAGCCCACCAAGAGCCTTGTGAATTCTGTATGCTGTTTGGATGCTTAGGATAGAGGTGGGACATTTGAGGTAAATGTTAACACATGAATGAATTCCTTGCAGTATGAACCTGCCCGGGCGGTGTTCATCCTAAAGACCTGCAGCTACTTCAAGGTGGTAGCTGGAATGTCAGATGATGATAATTGTGCCAGAAAAAAAGGGGTTGAAACACCATATGTAGATGGCAGACAGTGGGTGGGGTCCTTGGATGGTTCTTTTACAAATATGACTTCTATTTCATAGGCAATGTGGTGTCAATGACAAGTCATAAGATCTACATGAACATAATTTATAACTGAGGAGGCTCACTCTGGAGCTCAGCCAAGAGTAGATTGGTGGCAATAGGAGGGTCAAAGAGATCTGTTCATTTAGGGGTGACTAGTTATTATCCAAGAGGGGAACAAAACAGAGCCTGGATTTCTAACAATAGTAATGGGGACAGAGAGAAGGAGACATGATTCTAAGATATTCTATTCTTCTAGTGTTCTCTCTCCCAATAAACTTCTTCATTTATTTTTCCTATCTGATTAAGTTGTGGGTAAACGATGGGCGGCTTGCTCAATTGTATTTATTTATCTACCATTTGCTTTGGTTTGCTTCCTTTTCCGACTTACATACATCCTTATATAGGGAAAGAAAGTGAGGGAAACTATTTTAGTTCCTTAAAGGCAAAATAGCAAATAGGTTATGAATGAGCTGAGCTTATTATTTCTTCACTAAGCCAGGATTTTATGTAATGAATTTTGTCAGGAAGATCTAATTAAACCATAATAGCAATCGCTTAGAATAGTAACAGGAAACATGTTAAATCGCTTCTTGCTAGGCAATTTTTTTCTCTCCTATTATTACTTCCAACAGTTACAATGCACTTTGCTCAAAGGAACATACAATCCATATAACTGGGAATTATTGAAGTATGAAGTGATATACATCTGACAGACACCAAAGCTTTACCCCCGGCACACGTGCAAGGAACATTCCTGTAGCAATGTTAGACATTTCCTCCTTTGATCTGGTGAGATGATTTTTAAAATATCTGTCTGACTGAAATGCCTCAACTTTAACAAACAGTTCTAAGTCATATTGGAAGGGGACACAAATTGTTTCCGTCTTAAGACAAAGTATTATTATGATATAAATAACCCCATGTTCTAAATACATTTTTTAAAAAGTTATGAAACTCAGATGTCTCTTCCCACTTTGTAACTACCACACTTGCTCATTTTAAACTTGCAATGGTTAATTAGAACATGGATAAATGGTGAGAAGCAGGGGGAAAAAAGACTTTTCTGCTGCAAACCTGCTCAGGTTATTAGCATTCTCTTTGCTCCCACTTTCCTCTTTTTCTCCCAACATAACATCTCAGGGTTTAAGATGAAAAGCCTTATTGGATTCTCTGTTGTCAATTGGACAAGTCCTCTCTAGGGTCCTTTCTGTCAAGATCCTTGGATTCCATTTGAATTTAAAGCAGACCTGGAGGCTTGGGAGACACAGCTGCCTTGTGTTCTGGGAAATAGGAAAGAGTTATTTTTTAAATATCCTACAAAATCTTCGTTCCTAAGGACAGATAGGGGGAAACTAGCAGATGTTTTGCAGGGTTTGTGAGCAGTTAGCTATGCAAAAGTGATTAAGAAAGGAGCAAGGATCACACAGGACACAATTAATAAATGTGCGCTCAGGTTCCTAGTTGATTTCTTTCTGACTCTTTTTCTTTTAATTCAATGGACTAAGACTTTGGGAGACTCAAAGGCCAGTGACATTTGGGCTATTGGACTTTTCTTTTGGTAGAAAGAAAAAAGATATCTGGACATTTCCCCCAAGAAATGGGATATAAACCCCATCCCTTCTTTCTCTCTCTCTCTCTCTCTCTCTCTCTCTCTCTCTCTCTCTCTCTCTCTCTCTCTCATTCTCTCTCTTAAATTAAAAATATAAAAATCAATTTTATACCATATATTTTGAAAAAGATTTATTTTGGGCTTTCAAAAACTGGATGATACTTTATTGAGATCTTAAGTGTCAATAATAAAATATATTTTGAATTCAATATTTTGATTGAAATTTCAATATTAGGGTTTGACAGTAAGATTATGTGATATAGTAGAAAAAGCAGAGAGAAAGTCATTTGCGCAAAGGCTGATGATAAATGAGATTGGTAAAATATTTGTGATATCCAAGAACGTTTTTACTTGGGAGGTAGAAGCAGGAGGTTTCTGAGCTAAGATCACCCTAGCTATGCAGGAAGGAGTTTTAGGCCAGCCTGGGCTATGTGAGATCTGTCACAAAACAAATAATAAAACAAATAAAATATTAATTTACTTTTCCTGCATGATTTTTTTCTTTATTTTTAGATTTAATATTTACCAAATTCTCTCTCCTCTCTCTCTCTCTCTCTCTCTCTCTCTCTCTCTCTCTCTCTCTCTCTCTCTCTTTCTCTCTCTCTCTCTCTTGTTTTGTTTGCTTGTTTTTTGAGATAGGGTCTTCCTCTAGTTCAGGCTGATCTGGAATTCACTATGTAGTCTCAGGCTGGCCTCAAACTCAAGACCATCCTCCTGCCTCTGCCTCCAGAGTGCTGGGATTAAAGGCGTGTGCCACCACACCTGGCTCAAATTCTCTTTTCAGATATCAGGAATAGTAGTGATTGTTAATTTTCCTCCTCCAATGATGGCACAGACTGAAATTTGTGTCCTTTTATGGATAGGGCTGTTTAAAAAAAATAGTGGCTTTCCGTGTCTTTTTATGTGCACTTAAGTCCAATTGATTTTATGGACAAGAGTGTGCTTAGGAGGTTCCCCCCATATTCCACAACATAAAGCTGTCCCTGTAATCGGTCTCAGTTTCTGATTGCCCACCTCATTTATCATCCCTGGTCTCTCAGCCATTGTTCCCATCTGCTTAAGTGCCTTCCTTCCTTCCCTTGCTCAACCCAGCCTGGACTCTCTGGCCCTTCTAAGTACTTCTATATCTGCCTCTTGAAGGAGTAATAACTTTCACTAACTAGTCAAGTCAGTATACACTGCTTTATTCCCTGGGCTGTAAGTTCATGTGACCAGAAGTGCTGTGTTGAATCATTCTACATTGCAGGACATAGTCTCAACTAAAAATTAATATAAATCTAATATTCCCAAATTATGATAAACATTTTTTCCAAAAAAAATTAAGGAAAATGATTATATTGCAGCAAGGTAGCCAATGGGCTAAATTTATTTGACAATTTTATTCTCAGGAAATGGTCTCTAGTATTTTTATTGTCAGAATGTCACTTTTAAAAACACACCTTGGTGCTAGGCGGATGCCTTTAATCCCAGCACTGGGGAGGCAGATATAGGAGGATCGCCATGAGTTTGTAGTCAGCCTGAGACTACATAGTGAATTCCAGGTCAGCTTGGGTTAGAATAAGACCCTACCTCGTAAAACAAAAACAAAACAAAACAAAGAAAGAAAAAAAGAAAAACGAAAGAAAGAAAGAAAGAAAGAAAGAAAGAAAGAAAGAAAGAAAGAAAGAAAGAAAGAAAGAATAAGCCATGGTGATTTTAAAATAGTGAGGTTGCTATTTTTTTTATTTTCTCCATAAAATATCAACTCAATGTCCATCCTTCTGTCCCTTGGAATTTTGAAATCCCAGAAGTGGAGACCACTTGATCTGTCCCATGGAGACTTCAAAGCCCTTCTCCTCTTGGTGCAACTCAGCAGCCGCTCACTCTAACTACTTATCCTGTCGTTTAATTGACAGGAAAGCCTCAGTTTATACCTACTTTGTGATACCCAATTATAATTACAATGTCGACAAGTTTCAAAGCTATACTTGTGCTATAATTGGTGTCTCCAGAATAAGTTCAACCTTAAGAACAATTTTTAAAAACTCATAAATTTTGGAGGATTCAATGAGTTATGATCACATATATTCTACTGTAAAACAATCAAGGACCATGTCAAGCCCTTCAAAGTTTATAATATACAGTGATTTTTTTTATGTTAAGGTATCAGAAAAATCACATGGATTTTATAACACTTTTGTTGTAATACTTTTCTCAGTGCTTAAGGGAAGAAAGAAGAGAAATAGCTCATTTGCTAGTAAATTCTATGACTCTAAACCCATTATTCCACTATTATTATGCATCTAAAATCATACCTTTTCTGTGTATGTAAACATAGTTTTAATATAGTTTTTAAAATCAGGAAGTATGTTTCTATTGTTTTTATCATGTATGTAGCCATCAGTCCCATTCTTTCAAATATTCTTAGTTCAGAGAACATATTTTCTGCTGAGCACTGTGAAATTTAATTCAGAAGTCCTTTATTGATGCTTCGTTTTTCTGACCTTTCCAGTCCCGTGTTGGTGACATATTGGTCCTCTGTCTCCAGTGCTTTGAGAATCTAATAGATAGGATGGAATGGGTCAGATAATGAAAGTCCCTGGTACATTAACTTTCAATTTCATGAATGTCTGAATATTGCGGAGAAGATGAATAGCAAGACTTCCTCTGCTTTTACATTTTAACATTTATAAGCTAGTTAAATTTCCCTTGTATTATCAGTAGCCGAGCCCCAGTCTACAATATTAACACATATTTCTGAGCAGTAGTGTAAGAGTTTAAAATAATTTATAAACCATAGAGCAGGCGACTTAACAAATGCGAGCTCTTAAAAGAGATGAATAAATAGGGAAATCATTTCATGTGAGTTATCACATATGAAAGAATACCTCGAACAGACTCCTTCTGTATTCCTCTTTGTTTTACTGACAGACGAGAAGAGTTAGGCTTCAGAGTTGGTCATCGGGCTGATGTATTAGTAGGTAGTTACCATCACCCTCAAAAGCAATATTACTGTTTTGAAGAATCATTAGACCTCCCCGGGGACATTATCGCATGGACAGTCATGTGAAAGAACCCAGATGCTTAATAAGAAACCAGTCTTTGGGATAAAGTTCAAAATCACCAGAGTGGTGAGAGACAGAGAAGAAGCCCGAGTGACTGGGTGACGACAGGGATGAGAAGTCACACAGCTGTTAAATTGTGGGAGAACTTTTTATTCCCCGGGTTATTTTACAGGCATTGCATCACCCGCCTTTCCGCTATTCCATTCTTACCACTGTGTTTATGGGATCCATTTTCATGACATATGCTTAGACGATACAATATGGCCTTTCAGATCATGCTTCGTCGTCCAGCTGTATTTAAAGACTTGTGCAGGGTCTCCAGACAGAGCAAACTGTTTTGGAGATCTGTGGTTATGGCCTAAGTGAGAAATGTTGTTATTGGTTAGACTCAATGGGAAAGCGACATGGAAATTGGACATGCCATCTTACCTGGGACTGCTTATTCATGTAGGTACATGGATATGGTAGATGCTCTTCTGTTTTGACACAAATGAACCATGAGCTGACCTTGAGGGGAAGAGTCTATGCAAGTGTGAATAACTGTTGGGTTTGGATCAGCTTCGTTATCTGGTTTCTGTATGAAACTCCAGGCTCCTGGCTGAAAGGAAACACAGTCATTCCCGGAGTGATCCCCAGTTCTCAGAGGGATGTTTCTCAGGGGTTATTGCAACCAACGCTGAGGAGGGTTTTTCTCCAGCTCATTCTGCTTTACTTCAATCTATACCTGCAGCCAAAAATCATAATGCCCACCTCCGCCTTCACCAGGTCGCCCCTGACACCTGTCAGAGACAGGGCTTTCAGCAGTGGCTTCGGGGCCCAGGCTGGCATCTTCCTACCAGCCACTCCTGACTCTGTCCATCCTGAGGCCCAGTCTTTGACTTCACTTTACCCTGAATCTCCAATTCCCAGCAGCTGGCGGGGCAAGATCCCTTTGTCAGATAGGTTCTGGAATTGTCAAAGCATGGGAACCTGGAAGCAGGAGAAAGGGGCCATGGACTTGCTCCCTCCCCTCCCCCAAGCAGCATCTTCAAAAAGAGTCTGGCATCTTCCTTGGCTCCAACATCGCCTACATCAGTCCTCCAATGTTCTAGCTTTTGCTGAATGGCCAAGACCTCTGGTCTCTATGCTATAGTTAGCATGTCAAATGTCTCCCAAAGGTGCATGTGTTAAAGGCCTAGCCCACAAATGTCCCTCCTGGGAAGTGGTAGACTCTGTCCTCTGAAGGGAACCTCTGGAAGGAGATTGTGAGATCCTGGTCGCTTCCCCTCTTGTACTTCCTGTCCTGCTTAAATCTAAGCAGTTTGATTCACTACATGTCTTGCCAGGCGCATGCTGCCCTCGCTAGAGGCTCAAAGCTCATGGGGCCACTTGAAGTTGGATTGGAATTATGAGTCGCAGGAACCCATATGTCTTTATAAGCTGTTTGCCTCTGGTCTTTCAATATAGTGACACAACACTGATTAACACAGCCAAAGCTGCCCTTTTGTTCTTCTCTCTTAAAGGTCACAGTGACCTCCTGCTGTGTGTCTCTGCAGGCTGGCTAGCTGCCTGTGTTTAACCTCTGAGCTGGTCCATTACCTGTGTAAACAACACTGCTTTAGATTTACCTCTTGCATCCAAACAGGGGCTCCCATTTCCCTAACTGAAGCTTCATACAGCCCCTCACCACAACTGCTTCATAAACAACACCCCTCCCCCAACCCAGGCTTAGAGCAAGATTAAGCCCATGTTTCTCATCACTCCGTTCCCTTCAGCCATAGCAGGCGATTTCATTTCCCAGGGAATATAGATAGTATGCCCAATTTTTAATTGGTTAGTATGCAGATTTGGAGAGATGACTCTCCCAGTTTTTCCTGTCCAGTGCACATGGTCAGAAATTATTTATCTACTTAGAGACTTTTATAATTCTTTGTAATGAAATTAAGGCATGTACCAATTTGTTTTAAGTCTGATATTTAAAAACACAATCTCCTATCCTTATGAGATTTTAAAACCTAGGGCTCAGTCACTGTATCTTTTCTATGTCTCTATCTCGTGGGCCTACTGTAAAATCATGCATATGATTGAAACTATTTGTCAAATGAGCAAAAGGCACATACTTTCAAACCAAGAATGAGGTTTGTATAAAATGTATCTGCTAGCTTTGTGGCACACGCCTTTAATCCCAGCACTTGGGAGGCAGAGATAGAAAGATTGCCATGAATTTGAGGCCACCCTGAAACTACATAGTGAATTCCAGGTCAGCCTGGGCTAGAGCTAAATGCTACCTCAAAAAAAAAATGTCTGCTATTAATAGTAATGGCATCACTATGTGTTGGGAAGAAAAGAAAGAGAGAGAAGGGGGAAGGGAAGAAAATGATCCATGCCATTCTTCTCCCTCACCAGCATAGAGAATTGGTGGTCACTGCCTGTCGTACTCAGCCACATGCTGCTGGGATGAATCTCCAAACCAGAAACAATTTTGGAAAGGAAAGTATTTATTGAAGTAACATACCCAGGGGAAGTTAAGGAAAAAGGCTGGTTCCCTTTCACAGAAGCAAGCAGAGAGAGAAACCCACCAACAGCACCTCAAGCAAGAAAGCACATTTAACTCACAAAACAACAAGATTGCCAGACTTGAGTTCTGGCTTTTCTTTTGCATATCTATCTCTAGTAGTTTGCATCCAATTTGAAATACCTCAGGGCTAGACGCCAGGAGGCCAGGCCAAAGGGACACCTCCTCCAGCCATAAGCCTGGAGACAATTAACAATTTTAATAAACCAATGATTCTATTGGGGGACATTTATTCAAACTACCACACTGTCCAAGCTCTAACACACCAGCACTTGTCTCATAGACAGGATGGGTGGGAGCTAAAAAAGAATAAATGATCTGAGAGGCTGAGGCAGGAATGACAGGAGTTAAATTTCAAGGGTAGCCTGGGCTACATGAGACCTGTCAGAAGGAAGGAAGAAAGAGAGGGACAGAGGGAGGGATGGAGGGAGGAAGGAAGGAATGGGTAAGGGAAGGGAGGGAGGGAAAAGGTAGAGGGAAGGAGGAGAGGGAGAGAGAGGAAGGGAAGGAAGGGAGGGAGGAAAGAGAGAGAGAGAGAGAGAGAGAAACTCATAGATTTGTGCTAATATCTCTATCCCAGAAGTAGGTGACAGAGAGAAGAGAATGACCTTGAGCCAGAGTCGAAGAGTCAACCTTATTAAAGCAGGACATACAGGTTTCCTGGTATGGGGAAGTGGACCAAGCAGCCCCTCTTCACTGAGTGGGGGGCACGATCCAGGCCAGCGGTGGGAGGGGCAGATGCAGGAGTCAGGGTAATAGTTGAGCAGTTCAGATCCAAAGCAAGGCCATCCTAGGACCTGGAATAAATCAGTTTTTGAAGGTGGAAAAAGTCTTTAGTACATGTCTATACTAGTTCAAATGTTAAGACCTCTGAAAATATTATTGGCAATTCTTCCAGCCTTACAGGTCCCACCTAGGACCTCCTTGTGACCCTGCCCTTTTGTCTACACAAGCACTTGTCTGGTCTATTATATTGGAGTGCTCACATCTGTACCCTCATCTCTCCAAAATGCTCTTGGATCAAAGGGTCCACACCTCATGTTTTTCCTTTTCACTGTCTCACAAGCTAAGCTTGAGATTTAGAGGAAAAAATACATGTCAAAGTTTCCCAACTGGGCAAAATCCTGTTTCTAACCGATCAGAACTTAAAATATATCAGTGTCCTAAAAAGAAATCTTTAAAATAGTATTTGGGGGCTGGAGATATAGCTCAATGGCAGAGCCCTTGGCTTGCTTGTGTGAGACCTTGGGTTCAGTCCCTTGTGCCACAATAATAATAATAATAATAATAATAATAATAATAATAATAATATTTTAAGTTTGCAAATTTGTGATAGACTTATAGAGACTTTCACTCTGGGTCAATTCAGTGGCTTATGAATTCTTAAATTTTAAACTTGAATGTCCCTTTCATCTCTTACCTCAAAAAACAGGACAGAAGTGAAATGTATAAATTGCCTATTGTCTGCCTATAGCCACTTGGCAGAAGTAATTATATTTGATCCCCATCAAGTGAGGGAGGTTTTACTAACCCTGCTTTAAAAGGAGGAACCAAAAGCTCATAAATGTTCACGCACTTGTCTGAGGAAAGTTACAGAGAGATCCAAAGCCACACTCTTCACTGTATTAGTTCTGATGCTTAATTTTTTTCAAAATTCACATTCCTTTTCGTTAGGATCTTTAACATTCATCAAAGGAAATGTCTGTATATGTAAATTCCTTGTGCTGATAGACTGGGTGATTATTTATAGCCTGTTGACATTTGCTGGATTTTCCCCTTCACATTTACATTAGCCTGACATCCCCACGAGAAGACTTGGCAATGTTTTGATGGCTTGTCAGAGATTTCTAAATGTACATTCACTGATTCATTCTCCAAACATCTTTCGAATGTTTACTGTGTGCAAGGCATGGTGTTGGGGTGAAACAGAAAAGCCTTTCAGGTGCGGTTCCATGAAGTTCCATCATAGGAGTGACCGACCATTCTTAAGAAATTATTTTAGGCAGAGATTCAAAAGTCCAAGTGGCCGTGTGATGCGGTTAACCTGAAAGCACCATGTGTGTTTCTAGCAGCCCAAAGACAGACAACTGCACGGAGGACAGAGGACACTTGCTCAAGGCAGAAAAAAGAAAAGAACTCAAAGAAAAGGGTAAAAACCAGTTGAAGAAAGCTGAAAGCGTTTATAGCTAAAAGTTCTTTTACCTGGGAAGTGAAAGGATGGAAGATAAGGAATAGAAGAGAATTCAAGAATTGTGCTTGCTGTTTAAAAAAAATGTTTAATCCTGAGCACATAATTTTTTTTACTTTTTCTTTTTTAAATATTTTAAAATGGCGTAGGATATAGTTCAGCATTAGACTGCTTGCCTGTCATATGTGAGACCCTAATCTCAATCCTCAGTACTATAAAAACCACAGTTTTATTATCAAATGAGAGAGAGAGAGAGAGAGAGAGAGAGAGAGAGAGAGGAGAAAGGTCTCACTCTACATTCTGGGCTGACCTGGAATTCACTCCATAGTCCCACTGGCCTGGAATTCACAGTGATCCTCCTACCTCTACCTCTGGAGTGCTGCAATTAAAGGGGTGTGCCACCGTGCCCAACTCCAATCATATTTTTTCTCACTAAATTGCCCAAGCTAGCCCATGTAGCCAAGGTTGGCCTTGATCTTGAAATCTTCTTACCTCCACCTGCTAAAGAGCTGAGCTGACAGACCTGTGTCGCCAAGCCTGGCTATAACTTACCGGCTTGAGGCTTAGTTTCTTTACTGGTAAAACATAAGTACTCTCAGAAGAGGCAATAATAGCCTGGTAAAATATGAACTATTTACAAATGCCAGGATGATAGAGTGGTTAATATTTAGTCCAAGCATTCTTTGATGCCCTAAAAAATCTTAGAAGTGAGCAAAAAGAAATCCGCAGGGAAATGGACAGAGCACATGGCTGATGGTCATCCAGGGATGAGGCAGAGAGCTGGGAGGCAGGAGAGCTTTATTAGACGTGGGCATCAAGAGAAGCCCTGGTAATAGCTGGAAAATGGAACAGGAGTCTGGGTTTTGAACTAGAAAAGTCAGAAATGTTTATTCTAATGCATTAAAGAGGAGTGGTTCTGATCTCCATTTAAGAGACAGCCAGCAGAGATGGAGAATCGATGCAAATGTGGGAGCTCTGAGGTTTTTTCCTTTACTTCTGCTTCACTGTTTGCCTTTTGTTATCAGTCAGAGAAGCATTTCATGTACGAAGCAAGAGCTGTTTAATGTGAGTTTATTTCAGGTTAGATAATTCTGCTTCAATGCTCCGCCATTCAAAGTTACCTAACTCACCTTTAATAAACTCAGAACACCAAAAAGGATTTTCTATCCGAGACAAGCAGCAAAAAGAACGAAATAAATAAATACATAAAACCATGAAAGCTGTTTTATTTGGGTTTCTAAAGATCAAGTTTAAAGTGGTCTTGAAGAATATTAAATCCAGCTAGATGTTGCGTTTGCATTTAATAGAATAAGCGCTCAGTTCCCTGTCCCCTGTTCACATTAGTTTGGGCCCAGAGGACATTTATTAAACAAAGAACAGCAGAAGAAACTAATGTTAAGGGAGGAAATTGGTTTTCCTACACTGCAGTCCAACCTGTTTTTAAATTAGCAGAAGCAAGTGCTAATATGAAACCCTCTGACCAGTAATCACATTTTCCTTTCGCTTTGTTGGAAAATCGCAGCAATCTATATTAGCATTTCACACTAGTTAGGAGACTGAGTAAAGTGGTCCAGGGAGACTGGTCAGGGTGAGAGCCAGGGAGGGAGAGGGGCTGTGGGCAGAGGGGTTCCTGGGAAAGCACCTCAGTAGGCAATTTCATGTGGAAGCTAAAAAGCATATATATATATATATATATACATACATACATATACATATACATATATATGTATATATATGTGTGTATATATATATACATATATATATATTTGGATTGCAATTCAAAAATAAAGCAGAAAAGACAACGAACACGACTCTGCACCAAGCTTAGGTTACAGTTGACTCAGATGCTGACATAAAATCAATGTCGCCACCACCTATTGATGATTTATTTCAGTAATTACTCTTGAACCCATAACCAAGATGCTGTCAAAACAGGACAACCTTGTGCCGCTAAATGCTTGTGCTTTCTTCCTCCAGTAGATTAATTTACATGTCATAATGAAATGGCAGCTCCCTGCTACTGACCAGTCAGCAATCTCTCGTGTGCTTTAGAGAACAGGGGAAAAATTAAGCACCACGCTCGAACACCTCTGACTGGGTGGCTTGGGTGCAGACGCCATGAACTGGAACCTTCTGATCAGTTCTGGTTAAGGTGAGGAGTCTCTAGGACACCATCTAGAAACAGAGAACCTGGAATCCTTTCTCCCCCTAAGCAGGACTGTCTGTCACAATCTTCCCCATCATTCTCCTAGGGAAGGCTCTCAGATGGTTGCAGAATTTTTCTGGATAAGGAAATGGTTTTCCTTACTATGCAGCTGAGAGACATTTATAGATAGTCAGTATTTAGTAATATTTTGTGACATGTTAAAATATAAGTCAGGGGTATGTTGTGTAGTATCTAGCAATTAATCTCGACTTCTCCATCTTTCGTACTGGGTGGAATACATTCATTCATTTTTCTAAATCAAGAATTCTTAACCAGGAGTCTAGAAGTGGATGGAGGGAATGCATGTATGTGTATATATATATATATATATATATATATATATATATATATATATATATATGTTGGTTTTTCAAGGTAGGGTCTCGCTCTAGTCCAGGCTGACCTGGAATTCACTATGTAATATCAGGGTGGCCTTGAACTCACGGCAATCCTCCTACCTCTGCCTCCCAAGTGCTGGGATTAAAGGTGTGCGCCACCATGCTCAGCTGCATCTATATTTTTAAAATATTTTATTGATTCATTTTTCAAAGACAGAGAGCGCATTAGGGCCACCACTTTGTGGGTCTGGCTTATGTGGGTACCAGGGAATTGAACCGGGGGCTTTAGGCACTGGAGGCAAGTGCCTTAACCACTAAGCAATCTCTCCAGCCATGCATCTATATTTTTACTAACATTTGTCAGGATATTAGAATTTCTTTGAATAATAAGTGTGGGAAACGAAGCACAATAATATCAGCAACGTCTGTGGCTTTGAGAATATTAGAGACAGCTCTCTTTTTCATCAAATTTTACTTCAGGCAAATGCTTTGAAATAAGTTTGTATACCCATCACCCTTTGAATTGAGGAGAGTTTTTGCATTCTGAGATTGACATGTGTTTAAATATCATCAATTCCTTAATTTTAAAATGATTGTTATATTTCAATGAAATTTATTTCTAATGCTATGCATTTTATATATCCAGAAATAACTTTTCCAGGTAGCACTGTACAAATTAATTCAAGCGATAGACACATGTAAAATCTAAAACTATAAAAGATTTACGAAAAAAAGTATTCAGGACCTAGGGCTATGTGAAGAGTTCATAGAAATTACACCAAAACATAATCTATAGAAAGAAAAGTTAATAAATTGGGTTTTATAAAATTAAGAACCTTTATCTATAAAACCCCTGGTAAGATGAAGAAAAGATATCAATATTGAATGAGTTTATTGAGTTTATTTCTCATTGCTGGGACAAAATACCCTATCAGAAACAGCTTAAAAAGAGAGTTTACTTAGGCATACAGTTCCGGGAAGTAGATTCCACCTGAGGGGAAACTGCACAGCAGGTGTAGGAAGCTGAGTTCATATCATCCCCTCAGCAGGGAGGAAATAGAGAAAGAGAGAGAATAGCAAACAAACTAGACTGTAACACACTCCCTCTAGCAAGACTCCCCTTCCTAAAGGTTTCACAAACTTCCCAAATAAGCCAAGTGTTTAAGCACATAAACCTATGAAGGGCATTACATTCAAATCAGAGAGAGAGAGAGAGAGAGAGAGAGAGAGAGAGAGAGAGAGAGAGAGAGAGAGAGAGAGAATTTAGGGACTCTTTTTATAAACTATTATAAATAAACTCAATGTCAATCCAGTACTAATTGAGCAATGGAAGACAAGGAATCCAAACTGATTTCTATTGCTTCAAGCGAAACCATGTTCCTATTAGCCATAGACAGATAAGCCAAGGCAGGCTTGTTCCAGGGGTACTAACATGGGCCAGTGATGACCAAGGCTGGACTGCCTCCCTTCCTTTCTTCCTTTCGTCTACCCTTCCTTCCTTTCACTAGTGAAAAGAAAGTTTCTGGGTGATTTCTGGCTTTTGCATGATTTCTACATAAGAGAAGCTCTGGAAAAGTCTTCTTCAAGCATTGTCTTTTCAGAAGTAGTAAACTCACAGGTAAAAATTGGTTCTGCTTGAAATGCACACACACACACACACACACACACACACACACACACACACGACTCTATGCAATCTAGATTTTAAAAAAACACAGTCTACAATGTTCACATAAAAATAGAATTCCCTTACAATGTATTCCTCATAGCAATCCCACACCATGAAATGATGTACATCTGTATTAAAACTGTCCAGAGCTGGGAATGGTGATGAATACCTGTCATCCTAGCTACTTGATAGACTGTGGCAGGGAATTTTCAGGTTCAAGGCCAGGCTGGGCAACTTAGCAAGACCCTATCTCAAAATATATTTTCTAAAAGGAACTGGGGATATATGATGGCTTGTATTTATTGTTAACTGGACATGTCTGTTTAATGGTGGGCAGAACTATTC
Source organism: Zapus hudsonius (assembly GCA_004024765.1). Taxonomy (NCBI): domain Eukaryota; kingdom Metazoa; phylum Chordata; class Mammalia; order Rodentia; family Dipodidae; genus Zapus; species Zapus hudsonius. The sequence goes on from PVHP010025106.1 coordinate 15,417, forward strand.
CATGGGCTGGGGTCCTGGACAGCATGAAAAGAAGAAACTGGTTGAGCAGAACCATTTGTTACTCTGCTGCCTCACTATGGACTGAATGTGACCAGCTCTGCTCACAGCACCTGTCACCATGCCTGTCATGATGGAACCATCACCTGAAGCTCTCAACTGAAGTAAGCACTTCCTCTCATAGATTGACTTGTGTCAGGTATGTTTGCCTCAGCAATGAAAAGGAAGCTGATTAAGGTCTTAGCTCAGTGAGAGAGCACTTGCTAGTATGTGCAAGACCCTGCGAGGGCTCTAGCCTTAGCCCTGGAAAAACAACCTGCCCAGCAAGCATGGGACAGATGCACAGTAAGGGCCACCCACTGCCTGGACAGAATGTTGTAAGACAGAGAAAACAATGGTGTTTGTGAAACAGCATAGAACATGCACCGTGAAAATGTAGCATAAAGATAATGAATGATATAACATGCAGAGGCTATTTTCTGTGAATGGAGCCTGCAAGACTGAAAGCTCTTCCCACGGATCCAGTAAGAGTGATGGGTGACCAGAAGCCTGGGACATCACTGTATCTACTGTAGTCTCTATTAAAAACTGCACACTTAGATTACACAAAATTCATAAAAACATATTTTTCGTTTTTTAATAGCAAATTAACTTTGGCTTAGTGTAACTTGTATGTTCTACTCTAATGAAATCAATTTTGACTTTTTTTTTTTTGATTTTTCAAGGTAGGGTCTTACACTAGCTCAGGCTGACCTAGAATTCACTATGTAGTCTCAGGCTGGCCTTAAACTCACAGCAATCCTCCTACCTTTGCCTCTGAAGTGTTGGGACTAAAGACATGCTTCACAATCCCCCTGAGCAATTGTGACTTTTAAAAACTATTTTTATTTATTTATTTGTGTGTCGTGTGCATATGTGTCTTTGTGAGGGAGGGAGGGAGAGAGAGAGAGAGAATAGCTATGTCAGAGCCTCTGGCCACTGCAAACAAACTCCAGGCACATGTGTCACTTTGTTCATCTGACTTAATGTGCATACTGGGAATTGAAGCCTGGTCAGTAGGCTTTGCAGGCAAGCAGCGTTAACCACTCCACCATCTCCTGAACCCCCATATTTAACTTTTTGATTTTCACAATAAAATTTAGCATAAACACTAAAACCACATTACATAGTGGTCCAAAATTGTTTTTTCCTCTGTCTTTCTCTTTTCTCTCCCTTTCTTTCTAATTTAGTGGTATTGGGGATCAAATCCAGGTTCACACTCATGTTAGATACTGAACTATAAACCTGACCCATTTTCCTCCTTTATGTTAATCTTATATAATTATGCTAGTCAGCTTTTCATCACTGTGACAAAATAACCAGAAGAAGTCAATTTAAAGGAAGAAAGGGTGATTTTGGCTCACAGTTTCCCAGATGTCAGAGCTTAATCAGCTGACACCATTGCTCTGAGCTTGAGCAAGGCAGAAATAAGCAAGAACATGTGGTAGAGGAGGCGGCCCACCCCTCAGCAGCCAGGATGCAGAGAAGAAGAGGCTGGGGATAAGAAGTACCCTTCCAAAGCCTTCCAGGACCCAGTAGCCTACCTCCTCCAATTAAGCCTCATTTCCTAATAATCCATTCAACTTTGACCATTTGGATGGATTTCCATAGATGACATTGAGGCCCTCATGATCCAATTAGCTCTTCAAAGTGCCACTAGCTGAGGATCAATTCTTCAATACCAGTCTTTGGGAGGCATTTCATATCCATATCACAATAGTGAGTTTTTTCTATTCAAATAAGGTGTTTTTCTATCTCTCAAGCTTTGTGTTGAGCTATTATACACAAACACACATTGACTTAGGCTTGCTACAATAACACATTGGAGTTGTCATCTTCTGTGATGAAAATATTTCTTCTGGAATTCTCTTCCAGTTCCTGCCTGAGACAGTCTCATGGGGAATTTTCTTTTTGTTCCTACGAGTGAATTCTGACAATATAAACTGTTTACGGTAATACATTACTAGTTATAGTCATGTTTAATCGCTATCAAGTATGATGTACTTCAGACAACTGTATGCACTGGTCTTCACACCACAGAAGCTCAGTAGGTGTGTTTACACTGAGATCATTATAAATACCTGAGTCCTGCATTGTGCTAGGTTGGCTACAATCTTCTTAGGCAAGATGAAATTTTTAGGAGGTTCTAATGTAGTCTTATGAGACCACCCTCATTTGGGCTCTCTGTCGACTGAAACATCATTTTTTGCTCCAGGACATTTTCACACTTACTTAATCCTTAAAGCAACTCATTGAGGAAGGAACTCTTATTTACAATATAATCATTTTAAAGATGCAGAAAGAGGGCTCAGATGGTCAAACTCACCTTCTATAGAGCTAGAGAATGGTAGAGACAGAGTTGGAGCATTTAGCTCTCAAATTCCTAACCACTAAACTCTATTGTCCCATCAAGTTTCAAGGCTACCCGGAAGTTACCTGGATAATCAGCACCTGCTGCCCACTTAGCTACCTGTAGGCAGAATGTTCCAGACATTTATCACCACACATTGTAAGCATGCAACACAGTCCTCGACCATACGACAACCTGATTCACAATTCACACCAGCTATGACCGAGGTATATTTTCTGTCATTATATCTCTATATAGCATTCACAAATCCTTTTAGATATTGATCTTTGATTTTTTTGTGCATACATTTGTGTGGGATGGGCATGTACATGTGTGCCCATGCATGTGGAAGCCAGAGGTCAACATCAGGAATCTTTCTCAATCCCTCTCCATCCACTGTACTTTTAGAGACAGGATCTCTCATTGAACCTGGAGATCACCAGGTTAGCTGGGCAACAGTCCCAGGGATTCACCTATCTCCACCTCCCCAGCCCTGGGATTACACCCAGGCTTGTACCACCTTGCTTGGCTCTCAGGTGGGTGCTCCAGCCCTCGTGCTTGGCACCAAATACTTACTGAGCCATATCCTCACCCTTGATGCTTTGGTTTTTTTTTCACACACATTCAGAAGTTTTACCTATTTCTGAATTCTTGTTTTAATATTTTACTTATTTATTTATTTGCAAGAAGAGAGAAAGGAGAGAGAGAGAGAGAGAGAGAGAGAGAGAGAGAGAGAGAGAGAGAGAGAGAGAGAGAGAATGAGCATGCCAGGGCCTCAAACCACTGTAAATGAACACCAGATACATGCACAGCTTTGCCCATCTGGCTTTATGTGAGTACTGGGGAATCAAACTCAGGTCTTTAGGCTTTGTAGGAAAGTGGCTTAACTACAGAGAAATCTCTCCAGCACTTTTTTGGAATTCCTTATCTTCAGGATTTTCCACTTTTTCTGTAAAAGTGCAGATTGTAACCCTTTTTTGCAAACCAGAAAGTCTGTCATCTGTCATCATTACTTAATGGTGCATATCCAGGCTAGAAACTCACCCTTCTGTTGATAACTTGGAATAATCTATGATTATTGCTATAGGAGTCATGATTTATATGATGAAATTTTTAGTCTGCATTTTAGTGATCAACTATAAGCTAAATATATAACTCAATCTATTCATATAACTATCTTCTCATTTATATAAAACATTCTTAAATCTTGAGGAAAAATTCATAGCGGGAGTTTATGTGTTTGATATAAATAGAAACAAAATGTTAATATTGCGTGTATTACTTTAAAACTTATTTATTTCCTCTGGGTGATTCCAGATGTTGGTAAAATTTTGAATTTATCTCAGAGGCCAGTTGTGCTCATCTCTTGTTCTATGATTTCTTTTCTTCTGCTTCTAAAAGAAATGAATTTTTCCTCCTAAGGATCGCTCATATTCACAGGATTTGATTTACTCAGAAGTAATGTTCAAGGTTAAATTTTAGTACTATTAGTTTTGTATTATGTTGGTACTAAAGTGCTTAATGGATGTTGAGTATAATTTTTGGTATCCTGATTTAACACTTACTATGGATGATTGCTGATCTCTGCAGCTTTAGGATTAATTGCCCAAATTAGTTCAAGGCAGGCCTCACGGTGAATAAAAGGTTCATGACACTGTATGTTACCATAGTGCTGAAAGCTGGGTCACACTCACCATGTCCTAGAAGAGAACACAGCCCATCACTGAAGCCTTTTGTTCAGGCAAGGGCAGGAACCAGGCTGGAGGCAAGGGTAAGTCTAGACAAAGAGTTAAATATTTGGTATGCTCCATGGTATGTGAAGATGGTGTCTGCATAAACTGTAGTCAAATTGTAGTAAGGTTGTAGCACTCAGCCACAAAGGCATTTGTTGAACGATAAAAGGGACAAACTTTTGGTAACTTAAGAAACGTTGTGATGAAAATGAGAAAAAGCAAATAGTGTCACTTAAGAGCAATCTAACCTGTTTGGCTTCTTTACTGTGTGAGCTTTAATAGGTTTGTTTAAACTTGACTTTGCATTCTTTTATTTTTCTATAAAAACTCAAAGAGGCTTAGAATATCCCGAGTGTTGTTTGAACGAGTTTGGAATCTTAAGAAAGCACATGTATATAAATGCAGCAAGCTTTATGGTTTTCTGGCTTTGAAAGGACAATGTGACACCCAGTGTTCTTATTATGAGTTAATTAAATGATAACATACCAAAGCAATTTATTATGGATACAAATAAATCCCAGCTTAAAAGAAATACATGCATAGTGTGATAAATGTAGAGAATCTGGGACTTGCTGAAGATGAAAATTAGCTGTTTTTTTTTTTAAATTAACCAGCCATATCTAAAATTAAACTTGTTTTTTTACTAGAGGAAATAAAATTCCACATGAGAGCTTTTTTAAAGGGACTCTTTAATTATAGGAGGTTATTTTTCAATAATGGCATCACAAAATACTGCTGCATACATCTTCAGCGAGCAGGCACCTTTGTGGTAAGAAAATAAAACAACACTTCAGTTTTCAGTCCAAAATTTCATTTTGCGTTGGTTTTAATTACTATAAAGTTGTGTTATATTCTGAATCTTAAACTATTCCACTTAATCATCTATGAAAGATTATTTGGAGAGCATAACTTCAAGCGAAGCAATCATACTGTGGATCTCAGATCATTAGAAATAGCAGTGGTCTGCATCCTGAACTCAACACTTATTTTCCTTGTAACTCCAAGTAATTATGTTCCAGCTGCTCTTGGTGCCACACTGCTGACTTTGTCCCCACATATATCTAGTCAAAATCAAATGATTCAGAATGATTTTTTAAAGATTGAGATTATATTCACTATCTAGTGATTCCTGATAAATAATTAAATCACAGTATGGTGGTTAGAATGGAATGTCCCTATAGGGTCATGTGCTTCGAATAGTTAGTCCCTAGCTGGTGGCAATTTAGGAAATTTTGGGCCATCTGGGAGGTTGACCCTTGCTAGAAAGGGTATGTCGCTGGGGGTGGGCTCTAGGGGAATAGAATCCAGCTCCAAGCCCAGAATTCAGGCTACTTTCACCCAGATGCTGAGACAAAGTGTGATGCCCTCCCATCTTGCTCAAACCATGCTCGCCTGAACATGGTGAAGTTCCCCCCTTGGAAATGTGGCTGAAATAAACCATGACTGCAACAAACAGCAAGGAACTCCACCCAACTCACCCCCCAACTCTGGGAGCCAATTTCTATCTAACAGATGGCGTTAGTTTGAGTATCCCAATACATTCATAATGAAAAAAGGAAACTTGGATTTTTGTATTACAAGGTTTCTATTAAATTGTATCAGGAAATAAATATTATAAGACAATATGTAAATATTTTTTATAAACCATGATAAAGTTTTATTGAGATGCATTTTTTCTTTAGTGCAAAGAAACAACCCTTTGACTGCAAAATAGAATTACTGTTCAAATAGCATAGTAATATCAAATTCCTGAAATAGATCTCTAAGTACCATTCTTTTATAATTACTAACATGTATCATGTAAAGGCCTGAAACTTACAGGAAAATGTAGTCTCAGTTTTTACAATTCATAAATATTTTCAACATTCTTGCTATGCAAGTATTTGTTTTTCTGGTATAAAATATTGTGTGCAGTTGTATCTATGAACATACTCTATGCACATGGTTCATTACTGTATTGACAAATATAAATTTACATATATTTTTATTTATTTTATTTATTTAAATGAGAAAGAGAGGAGAGAGAGAGAGGGAGGGAGAGAGAGAGAGAGAAAACATGGGCACACCAGGGCCCCTTGCCACTGCAAACAAACTCAAAACATGCACCACTTTTGGTTTTGGTTTTACATGGTACTGGGAAATCAAATCCAGGCCATAAGGCTTTGCAAGCAAGTGCTTTTAATCATTGAGCAATCTCTCCAGACACACACACACACACACACACACACACACACACAGAAAGAGAGAGAGAGATGATAGATAGATAGATAGATAGATAGATAGATAGATAGATAGATAGATATACTAAATTTATATGTATATATTTTATAACTATATTATGGTTCTCTACAACTGATAGAATGAATTGTATTATAAAAATGGAATTTATTGGGTTAGTTTATGACAGTCCAACAATAGCAGTCTGCAGGCTTGAGAGTCTAGGAACTAGACTCTAGCGGCTGCTCAGTCTACATGCTGGAGGCCTCAGCAGCCCCAATCCAGCACTAAAGTTCTGAAGGCTTCCTGGAGAGCCACTGATGTTCAATCCAGGCTGGAAGGCTGAGGAACTTGGTTCCAATACCGATGAAGATGAGCTGAACAGGATGGGTATGTATGCAAGTGAAGGCATTCACCGCATGCAGCACAGAGAGCCAGGCAGGAGGAAGAGCTCCTATTCTCCCAGAGCTTCCTTACATAAAAGGCCTTTCCAGAAAACTGCCCACTCTGGGGAAGGGCTCACTCTGGAGGAAGGACTTCCTCCTTCAGCTAATCCCTCCTGGAAGCAATCACAGAGACCAAACCAAGAGGAAGTCTGTGGATTCCTAATGTGATCAACTTGAAAATGGAACTTAGGGCTGGAGAGATGGCTCAGCAATTCCCCAGGACACACATATACCAGACCCACAAGGTGGTGGCCCCAGTGTACTCTCTCTCTCTCTCTCTCCTTGAAAATGAATAAATAACATAATAAAAAAAGAAAATGGAACTTAACCATCACAATAACTAAAGACAACATTATAACTAATCTCAATAATATTTTTAAGTGTGGTTAATTAGTAATCTCAGTATCTTCCTCTTCAGAAAAAAACGCAAAAATATGTGAAAACCCAAGAATAATTAAGCGGGATATTTTGGGTCTCTAAAATCTGCATATTGTACTATGAATATATATTTAGTATCTCCAGTAAAGTCTTGGTATCAAATTTCCAAAAATATAATTTTTCCATTAGCTGAGAGCTTCACCATGCAGGTTGAATTGATTGTATGTAAATTGATGCATGATACAAGGAACGAGGCTTTAAACTAAGTTTAGACCTGTGTTGTAATTGAAAATCACACACAAAGCTGCTTCATATTCTGTGTTCATTTCCCAGTGATTGTATCACAGGCACATAACAGAAGAGCCGTCCTCATGATGAGCAATGAGGAAAACCAAATGCTCAAATTAAAAATGCTGACAGGGAGCTAGACAAAGAAGTACCCTGACTCTCCCATCAACCCATGGCTGTTTTCTGTTGATTCAGGCCCACCGCTATGCATCTAGCTACCTGCATTATGCCTCAGCCATGGAAATAATTCCATGGGGAAAGTTTTAAAGCATAAGAATCCTCTATCCCTTCAAATCCTCGAAATCCTTAATAATAATAATTCCTTAAGGCAACCTTTCATTTTTTTTCTTGTCTCTCCTTCATTTAAAAAAGTAACTCGCTTCTGGTTCACTGGGCAAGAAAACAGGACATCCATCCTAAAGTTGAATTTGGGTTTGTTAGATTGGACAGACTCTGATGTCTCTGGAATGGACAGATTTGAAACAATGCCCTGTGACAGGTCAGAGCTGTTCACCCAGCCAGATAGATCTATCAAGGCCTCGAGCTATCAGAGCCTCTTTGCTCCAAGTCTCTGTAATAGGACTGTCACCGAAGTGACAGGAGAACTTGAAGAAACAAGTGTTCTTCAAGGAAACTTTGAAAGATAGACGAGGGGTGGAGACCCTGATTTGTCAGCCACTTCTGGCTCTTTGAAAGTCAAATCTCAGAATCTGGGGAGCCTGTTAAGTAAACAGCAAGTCTTAAGCAACTTTGGGTAATTTTCATATACCACCAAAGGAGAAAACCTGTGAAATTATACCCTTTATCTGACCAACAGAAAAGTGTACTTAATAGTACTACTTCCAAAAAGCATTGGGGAAAAAAAAGATTGGCTTACATTTTCATTTTCTTTATTTTTATATTTATGTGGGTTTTTTGTTTGTTTGGTTGGTTGGTTTTATTTTTTTTAATATTTTATTTATTCATTGTTGAGGTCAGCATTCTAGTTGCTGCGCAGAGAGAACCCAAGCAAAAGCGGCTTGTAGAGGAATGGGTTTATTTGGCTTACGGACTCGAGGGGAGACTCCATCCTGGCAGGGAAAACGATGGCATGAGCAGAGGGTGGACATCACCTCTGCCACAGCACTGCAAACAGCGGCAGGAAGGTGTGCCAAACTCTGGCAAGGGGAAGCTGGCTTATAACCCCATAAGCCCGCCCCAACAACACAGCTCTACTGAGGTTCTAATTCCCGAATTGCCATCAGCTGAGTATCCATCTATCAGAACACATTCATTTGTTTGTGGGGGACACCTGGATCAAACCATGACATTCATTTTCAAGCAGAGAGAGAGAGAGAAAGAGAGAAAGAGGGAGAGAGCACCAGGGCCACCACCTTGTGGGCCTGGCCCATGTGGGTCCTGGGGAATTGAACCCAGGGCCTTAGGCACCAGAGGCTAGTGCCTCAACCGCTGAGCCACCTCTCCAGCCCTTGTTTTGTTTTTGTAAAGACAGGGTCAGTCATATGTAGTTCAGACTGGCCTTGAACAAGCAGCTAGTAACCAAGAATTACCTTGAGTTTCTGATCCTCCCACTTCTACCTTCTGAGTACTGGGATCACAGGCATGTACCACCATGCCTAGTTTACACTGTGCTGGGCATCAAACCCAAGTGCTCATGCATGTGATGGAAACACTCTACCAACTGAAAGACAACCCCATCCCTACGTTCCCTTTTTTGTTAGCATGCACATATACACTGGTCAGATGAAAATGAAGTTAAAGTAAAAGAAATAAAAATAGTCAAAATGTATCAATTGTATCAAATATTGTTCATAAAATAAATTACTTCTTGGAGAGTATGAGAATTTTTATGTATCAGTTAATATTTCCTTCTAACTGCCTCATCCATTAGTTTTATACAAAAGAAAAACTTTGATTTCAGAGATATAGATCCTAATAACTCTGACCTTTTATGCTATCACTGCGATTTTATTATGATTAATGAATTTTTCTATGTAACAATCACTTTATGTTAAAAAATACAATCCTGTCATTAATAGCCTTCTTTGTCAGAAACAAAGAGGTCCAAGTCCACACCCAAACTAGTCTTTGTAAGATATATGCCATTATTGCTTTTTTTTAAAAAAAAATCAATTCTCATTTCTACTGAATAGGTTAATTGCTTAAAAACACTCATTAAGGACCTATTCTGCACCATGCATTATTCTGACTTAGAGGGACGAGTCTAGACATTGCTATTCTTTAATGCTTGTCCAATAATTCTAATGTCTAGCTAAGGCTGAAAATCACTGAAGGAGCGTTGAGTCCACAAAGCCAGGAGGTGGAAGACACTTGAGAAAAGTCTGTGGCATCTTTCACGAAATGTGCCCAACCTTGGATGCTAAGCAGGATTGGGCCTGGTTAGTGCTTGGAATCAGGATAGACTTTCAAAAAGTAGAATTGAATCAGAGGTTGAGGAATAAGGAGGGAAGTACACGAGAATGCTTGACTTTCAACCAGCTTTGATAGAACTAGACCAGCTGGCTGGGGAGATGGCTCAGCAGTTAAGGCACTTGCCTGCAAAGCCTAAGGACCTGGGTTCAATTCCCCAGTATCCACAGAAGCCAGGTGCACAGGTGCACAAGGTGGTGCATGCATCTGGAGTTCATTTGCAGCAGGCTAAGGACCTGGTGTTCTCTCTCTCTCTCTCTCTCTCTCTCTCTCTCTCTCTCTCTCTCTCTCTCTCTCTCTCTCTCTCTCCACTCTTTCTTTGCAAATAAATAAAATATTTTAAAAAGAGAACTAAACCATCTGCCCTTTGACAGATAACAAAAGAAGTGAATAGAGGAGATGGGAGAGCTTGACCTGACTCACACAGCTCTCTCTCTCTCTCTCTCTCTCTCTCTCTCTC
>PVHP010025107.1:0-25838 GCA_004024765.1 Zapus hudsonius
TGGCGATGTCCCGGCTCCCTGCAAGAGAACCTTACTTTCTTATTCTGCTTCCTCTGCCCAGGCCTCATTCTCCTAGGGGAAGTGAGGTGGAGCAGCATTCATAGGCCCTTTCCAGGCCATTGCTCACATTTCCATCACTGATGAGGCAACTGGCATGGGGACAAGAGGCGTCAGTCCTGCCTTTGTCCCACACAGATGAGAGCTGTTTAGTATTTTGTTTTTTAAACTTTTTATTGATGACTTCCATAAATATAAACAATATGCCATGATTATCATCTCCTCTCACCACATTCCCCATTTCCCCTCTGCCCAGATCCCCCTCCACTGAATCCCTTCTTTCCAGCCAGTTTCTTTTATTTTGATGCCATGTTTGTTTGTTTTTTCTTTCTTTCTCCTATTATGCAGATCTTGTGTAGTTAACCCTGTGAGATCATGAATATCAAGGCTACTTGTGTCTGGAAGATAGGTTGCAAAGCACTCCTCCCCTTCCTTTGGCTCTTACATTCTTTCCGCCAGTGGTCTCTTAGCCTGGGAGGGTGTGGTAGAGACATCTCATTTAGTGCTGAAAACACTCCACTGTCGCTTCTTCTCAGCATTTTGGTGAGTTCTGAGTCACCCATGAAAGGGAATTCATGCCTGGTACTAAAAACCTAGTCAAAAGCCTATGGCTAGAGAGGTCATAAGCCCTAGGGGAGGCGAAACTACTACTGTTGTTTGGCTAAATGGGTATATTGTTTCCAACAAACTGCCCTCTAAATATATACCCATATATTAATGCTACCCCCTTTCATGGAGCAGGCCTCAAATCCTCAAATCCAGAGAGCAATTGGTTTCCCCCAAAACAGACATGCCACCATTGCACCAGTTTGTACACTTTTCCTGGCTGGTCAGCCATAAACCTTGAAGAGCCCACTGCTGGTTAAGACCATCGATGACTTTCCTCCCAAAGCTGTGTGCTGTATAGCTCTTTCCAGCATCCCAACAGCTAGTGAATAGGGGGAAGCTTCCAGCTCAGCTCCAGCTTGATTTTTCAGTGACCTGTAGCCCAAGCATGTGGAGTCCTCAGCATTAGGGCTGTTTAGTATTTCTGATGCTTGTGTCCTCACCCTATTTCCTCTACAGCATCTATCAAAGGCTTACTGTGCGCTATAATGGGAGCAGCTCCTCCCTTTTCCGCTTGCACTAAAATGTCCAGTGACAGAGTGCATTGAGTTCCACCTTGACTATAGTAGAATTGGTTCTGAGTTTAGCTAGCCCGTTTCTCATTGTTTCTTCTCAGAGAACAGAGTAAAATTGGGTGTTTGACTTGGGGTATTCCATCATGTAAGAAAGTGTAACTGTAGCTCCATGTTAGGATTGCCCATGAGATGGGGAGGAAAGCAGCTTTAGAGGCTTTGATAGAGGAGAAGCAGCTGCGTGCTTCCACATTAAGGTTGGCTCATGTTAGGAAATTAACACTGCATTTGAGTTGCTCTTGTCCTTTCCCCAGGATCTGAAAGTATAAGATATGTTTGGTGCTTCTGCTCTCAAAGAGCTCAGGGTCAGCAGGGACAGACAGGGATAATTCCAATGCCCTGGGCACCAAGGGTCCTGTTCCTTTTCTCCCTGGGCAGGTAAAGGCAAGTTTTCTGCAGGGACAGATAGTCTGGGCAGAAGAATAGTAAGTGTTTCAGGTAGACCCTCAGCACTGTTTGGAAAGGAACTTGGTTGGGATGTGTGGAGTTTGTGGTTGGATGGAAGGGGCTTACGGACTGGACCCAGATCTCATGAGGTATCCAGTACTCTAATGCTGTGGTAGAACCTTTTTCTTCATTGTGGCTGCAAGAGAGGCTTAGATGGCCACTCACCTTCTGGGATCTCAGAACCCCTGAATCTGGTGGCAAGACCCTGAGTGTGACCCTGGATCCACACTGGCCTTTCTCCTCTGGCCTCAGGCCAACGTAGGTGTGCACATGGAGTAGTTTCCACTCCTGTCTCCGAGGATCCTGTGCAGGGGCCAGGGAGAGTGCTGGGAGACTTGAAGAAAAACAGAAATTCACGTAGAGTCAAAGCAATGGTATGATGACAAGAGCAGTATGAGGCAATGGAACTCTGTCGTAGGGATGAATCTTTACCTTCAAGAGCTCCCACAGTGGACCCGTGCCACTGTCAGGATGGCAGAAAGTATGATTTCAGTGTGAGGACATGCTGTGCAGAGACAAGCACTTACCTGTTGTAGTCCTGGGCTGTGGGTGTGAGCTGAGGGGAGCACTGTGGGTGCTGACACATGTGCTCACTGTGAGCAGTGCACACAAATGGCAAGGATGCCTGACTACCGATGTGAAGAAATCCAGGAATGTAAGGAAGTCAGGGCCTCATCTGTAAGATTAAAAATGCCCTTGGATCATGCTCAGTAATGAAGGGGCAGGTGCTTGGAATGTAAATGAAGGCCTCAGAAACCAAGAGACCCTGGGACTGAAGATGGGGCTTAATGCTTGATTCTGCTACTTATTGTATGACTCTTTCGACATTTACTTAAATTCTCTGAGTTTTAATTTCACCTTTGGAATTGGAATGATGATGGCGATATCAGAAGCTGGCTGAGTGACATGAATGAGAACTGCGTATAAAACAGCCCTCATTCTGAGAGGCAGCTTGGGGGGCTGGTGTGAGGCTCAGAGAGCAGTGTGTGTGGGGTTTGCAGTGAGTCAGCCCCAGCTGTGTCATACGGTTTTGCCCTGGGTACCAGGTACTTCACTGAATTTGTATTCCTCATCCACAGTGGGTTTTATCATCTGTCCCGCATATTGTCTATAGTGTACACATACTGTGCGTACCATGCACATTCATATGCTGTGTGGGATGTGTATGTACAGTGTAGGTGTACCATTCACACCTGTGCTATGCCATGCTCATGTGCACTGACCAGTGTATACCACAAATATATTCCATGATAAATACAGTATGTGCTACATGCAACATGTGTATGCCATGCAATCTATGCACTGGGCCATGCATAGCACATGTATGAGCACTGTAATATGTGCAGCATGTAGCTTATGCCACATATATATGTTCTGTGTGTAGTTTATGCCACACACATGCACTGCACACATCCATATGCTGTCTGGTATGTGTCACATATGTGAACTATGTACATTTATGCTCTGCACCAGGAGTAACACATATACGCACTATGTGTGTGTCCTATACATGCAGCTCATCCATGCATCTTGTGGTATATGTAGCATGTGAAACATTAACCACTCACATCTTCACTGTGTACCACACACCTTGCACATACATGCACTATGCAGTCTCTAATAGTCTTATACACGTCCATGTACTATGCAGTTTGTAGCATGTTTACAAATGCACACAGTCTCCGTTGTGTGCTACACATATACCTATCCACAGCTTGAGGTGCCACATGTATGTGGTGCTCACTTATACACTGTAAAACACATAGCACACGAACACATGATGCAGGGTGTACAACCCCTACGATGACTAGCATCAGATATCAGTGACAAATCTCCAATCAAATGGAAAGGCGCGACACCCTCAGAAACAAGCTGTGGGGAGGAGGAAGCCGGGATGCTGCTTGTCTTTACTACAGTTTTCAGAAGATCCCAGTTGAGTGTGAAACACCAACGGATTATGTGCTAAGAAAGTCCCATTTTCCATAGGAATTAGGGATGTTTTTGCGGAGAGGAAGTGCTAACGGGAGCATTAAATGTCAGATGTCTGTACTTGAGTCTCTGAAGAATGTACTTTGAAATTAGGCCTGTATCCATCACCCTTCCAGATGCAAGTTTGCTACCTTCTGTAGCCCAATAACTGCTTTATGTAGTCGTCAGTCTACAGCAGTCACTGGGGGCAGAATTCCCACTTTTCCCAGGGTTACATGCTCTGGTAGGGTGAGAAGAGATTCCACCTAAGACAGGAAGACACTGCATTTCTGAGAGAAAAGGTAAATGCTTACCTTTGATGAGGGGTTTATTTTTCCCAATTTAGCTACAGTATCATTTCAGCATGTTGGGGTCTGTGTTCTCGTAGAAGGACTCCAAGGACCCAGAGTTCATTGGTACTCACATGGTAATTTGTTACTGTGGGAACACTGAGCACTGTCAGTAGGGGGAGTGCTCATGGAGTGACATCTGGGGAAGCCAGCACAAGGAGTCTTAGTCACTTCTCTGAGGAGACATATAGGATGGGGTCAGTTCCCCTTCAGGAGCCAGGACCACATGTGTGAAGAGCCTGGAAGATCAGCATGTTCATTTGTGTACTGCCTTGAATCCCAGGATCCTTGAAGGAAAGCATGGATTCTACCCTACAATGTTTGTGCTTGGGCCCAGTGACACAGATGCAGGTCACATTTTATGTTAGTATATGGAGCTGTTTACCAAACCCCTACCTGCCTCCAGTGTCCCCACAGCTGCCCCAGCCCCACTGCACTAACTCTTCTGAATGACCCAGCTGGCACAAGTGTGGTCACCCCTGAGGTCTGTCATAGGACTTCCAAGGCCTTTCTCTTAAGGGTTAGTAGGGTTTTTGTTGTTGTTGTTGTTTTGTTTTGAGATAAAATCTCTGTCTATAACCCATGTTGGCCAAGAACTAACTATATAGCCCAGAATAGCCTTGAATTTAATATGTAGCCCATGCTGGCCTCAAACTCCCAGCAGTCCCTCCTGCCTCTGCTTCCTGAGTGTGGCCATTATGGACATGAACAGCCACATCTGGCTCTAGGTTGTAACACGAACTTTCACTTTTGCCCATGGCCCAAGGCATATCTATTCAGGCAAAGCCTGGCTTTCAGGGCTGTTGCAAATTAGGAGACATTCTCAGTAGCACCACCTGAGAATGACAGGTGAGCCCTGAAATCTGAAGGTATCCCATGCTGAACACCCCAAGCCTGGTGGATTCTAGGTGGTCTCAGATCGGATCCTCTGCCTGGATGCTCAGAACAGTCCTGATCACTGGGTTCAGGCCCTGGTTCTCAAGGCTGCCTGTGATGGACAGAGTGCCCATATCCCTGTTCATCTGCTGAACATGAGGGCTATGCCTGTGGGTGCTCTGGGTGAGT
Organism: Zapus hudsonius; assembly: GCA_004024765.1. Lineage (NCBI taxonomy): Eukaryota > Metazoa > Chordata > Mammalia > Rodentia > Dipodidae > Zapus > Zapus hudsonius. Next base: position 5,066 of record PVHP010025107.1, read on the forward strand.
AGCAAGTGTAGCTACACCTGCCATTTGTGGTCAGATATGACCAGAGTTCTCATGACCACCGAGTTCAGGATTCACAGTGGCATGGCCTCAAGAGCAGTGGAAAGCAGAGCCCTTCTTGTGTGTTGCCTTGCCCCTCCCCCTCATCTCCAGATGTCAGGCCTTCATTACCAGAGAAGAAAGTGTTTTCTGGTCAACTTTTATTCTCACACAGACTGGGGACAAAAGGAGGAAGGAAAGCTTTTTGAGAATGCATTTTCATATACCATATACAGAAACATATTCAGAAGGTACTTGGAATGAAACCCTGAGTCTTCACAGCTATTTAAAATAGCTCTACATAACCTGATGGCCCCTTTGACCCAATCACTTACCCAGTGAGCAGTCAGGAAAGGTCAGAAGGGGTCACAGCAGATCACAACTTCCTGGGAGCAGCTGAGTGAACTGATATGAGCACACAAGACAGCTGTAGCATCGACCAGTGTCCCAGAGTCCCATTCTCCAGCAGTGGGGAGAAGGCCATGGTCTGGCCAGGCCCTATCAGACTGAGAATGCAGTGCTCCAAGTTAGAAACAGATCCAGTAAGCAGCGTGACCCAAGGGTACTTTCAGAGAGCAAACCAGTCAGTCCTGAGGACATGTGCCTTTTGCCCACCACAATGCCACTGTGGTCTGCTGTTATTCTGTGTCCATGTGAGCGGAGACATTTTTCCCGGTTTCAGTTTGGCACTGTGACTGTTGACATTGGATCTGCCCATGGGATTAGCAGATTGAGGTGTGCAGTTAGGACCCATGGGTCCAGGTTTTTAAGAATACCAGTAGCTTTTCTTGGGCCCAGCAACCTGAAGCAGCACTGGCCATTGTGCCTCATGGGCAGGCAAGGCTTCCCTGAGTGCTTCCACTTCACCAGTCTGAGAGATCTGCACTGTCCACTGGAAAGCATGCAGCGGTCTGAAGTGCATCTGCTTCATAAGGGGTCAGATCTGCAAGCTCTACAAAAGCCACTTGGGACAACTCCAAGGGCACCTGGTCTCTGTCTGGAGTCGGTCTTCTCATTTCTCTTTTCTACTGACTCAACAGGAAAAATACCCAATATCATGGCTCTTGGGATTTGTTCTAGTTCCAAGGCTCAAAGAGCTAAAACCATGTGGCAAGAACACGAAGTGGAACTCATGGTTATTTTCTTCCCGCATCTTTCTCACAGTAGATGGCAGCTGAGCTTCTGCTTCATCCCATGGATGACCTCTAAGGTTTGTATCCCCACCTCTCTAACCCTCCTTTCCCCAAACACTGCCTTCTTGGACCAGCTGTGCCAGGGGCTCTAGGCATGGTTTGGGTGATGCCAGAAGGATTCTTGAGGATCAGCTGAGATTTATTACAGAGCAGGATAGAGGGCAAAGCCAGCAAAGGGAACAGTGCGGGAGCAAAGTCCAGAGGAAGCCAGGAGTCTTCTCCTGGGAGAAGCACACACAGGCCAGCTCAGCCCTCCAGGAAGGAATTATCAGTACATCTCACAAGGATATCACCCGAGCCTGAGGTTGGGAATGTGGATTTTGTTGGAACTGACTACAAGGGCATATCATGGCTGCGTTATTGACCATGGTCCCTCAAATTCCAGATCCAGGAGGAAAACAGGTGCCCTGCATCCACCACTGTTCATACGAATGAGTTAGGCACATTAGTCCACTGTTGTCACTTAGGGAATATTTGCTAGACAAGTCGTCATACTCCTTTGCAAATAGTCTTTCCTTAAACAGCAGTCTGGGTGCTGTTTTTTTGTTTCTTTATCTGCTTTTTATTTCCTGAGACAGATTCTCTCTATCTCAAAGTCCAGGCTGGCCTGAACCTTTCTGGGTCGCCCTGGCTGGTCTCAAACTCTTGTCTCAGCCTCCTGAGTGCTGGAGTACATAGACATGTGCTACCATGCCTGGCTCGGTGGTCTTGCGTAGCTTTCTTTCTCTACAGCATGTAGTCAAGGGAAGAATGGAAGGTGGTATTTGATGGATTTTTTTTCCTGCTCATCTTTGAAATCACATGTGTGTTTACAATAAGGAATATCTCAGTTCGGAGTAGCCACACGGGGAGTGTGTGCTTCCCAACAGAGCAGCTTCTACGTGAGCCAAGAACATCTCTTGGTGAGAGTGGGTGAAAGGACTCAAAGTACATAGCTAATGGAGAGATCTAGAGAAACACAGCTTATTGGATAGGTTGCAGATGGGCAGAAGTCAGCATTTGCATTCCACATGTTGATCTCCAGGAGGTCAATCTTAGTCCCTCTTAGTAACACCAGAATCTGTCCTGAATGCCAAGAGTGAAGGCACTGAAATTTCTCTGCACATGACTAAATACATGGTTAAGCTTGAGAGTACAGGCATGCATGCAGCTCTGTCTTCCTGGTTGTGACTCGTCTGCACAGTGATACCGTTTGGCATCTCTCTTTGTGCTATCATTTCTGCTTGTTAGAAAGGAAATACATGGAATGGCTCTGCTGGCCAGAAAATATTTTACTTCAGATCTATGGGATGGTGCTGACCCTGTGTGGCTCATTCTTCTTGGTGTTTTATCTAACACATTCCATTACTCAGATCTGGCAAATTCAAGAGCAACCTCAGTTTCCCCACCCCATCTCTCTTTTGTGTAGTTTATTTATTTATTTATTTATTAGAAGAACCTCTGTGACTAGGGCCTGTAGTCAAAAGGAATTCCCACAGATTCTAGTTTTTAATGCTCTCTGTCTGGTTAATTTACAAACCTTATGGTCAGTAGTTCAGAGCCACAGCACTGGCTGACTCTTTCTGGTTCCTGTTTCTGAATGTTACACCTGGGTCTGATCTTTCCCTCTGGAGCTTGGATATCAGTTTCTTTGTGCCCTATTGTGGGACACCCTCCATCTTGAGTATAGACTTTGGGGAGAGTGTCTCCCCTCCATGAAGTTGTGTGTTGGCTAACCTTGTGTGTACATGTGTACTAGTGAGTATGTGAGATTTCACATTTTCCCAGTTTTCTCACAGCTGGAAATAGCTCAGGAGGAATCAAAATTTAGCCTCTTCCTGCTGTCACCGCCCTGTGATTTTGCTCCCTTCTTAGTCTCTGGTGTGGCTGAAAAGGTCAACATTTAAAGCACATTTAGGCTGGGAGCTTTAGCTGGGCAGCAGATTTGGAGAACAGGGGTTTTGAGTTATTTTTCCAGCAGAATCTCGGGTAAAAGCATGTACAGGAAATGTCTTCTGGTTTTCTTCAAGTTCATCCATGTGTCCCTTCTTGGACTCTCCCTCCCATTTCCCTTCCCCTCACTCTTTCTGTGTCTGTCTCTTAGTTTTGGTCTCTCTCTCCCTGTCTGTCTCTGTGTCCCTCTGTCTTTCTAGTTATAGCTCTGTGTGCCTCAGTCTCTCTGTCTCTCTCACTCCCTCTGTCTCTATGTCTCTCGGTTTCAGTATGTCTCTGTCTCTCCTTGTCTCTGTCTGCATATCTTTCTCCCTTTGTATCTTTTGTGTCTCCTTCTCCTGTCTCTGTATCTCTGTTTCTCTTTTGTGTCTATTTCCTTCTGTGTCTCTGTCTTCCCTTTGTGTCCATTTGTCTCTCTGTGTCCCTGTTTTTGTATTTTCTGTTTCTGTCTCTTGCATTTCTAGATCTCTATCTCTCTCCCTCTCTGTCTCTCTCTCTGTCTGTAGGCAGCTCACACCTGTCATGTCTTCTTTGTTATACATGATACAGAAATCCCTATGCTTTGTTTGAAGCCATGGCAGTGACCAGGAGTGAGCCTGTCTTTATCCTTTACCTTGTACTGGGTGTGACTCTTAAAAGCCATCTTGCTCACTGGGACACAGTCCCTAGTGACCTTGTTCCTCCTTGGGGTGGTTGTAGAGAATAGCCATGGAAGACTCTGCTCAGTCTAGTGCTAGCCTTTCCCTAACATGAATGAGTGTGTCCTTGCCACTATAACCTCATGTGGTGGTTTGATTCAGGTGTCCCCCATAGACTCATGTGTTCTGAATGCTGGGTCCCCACTGTGGCAATTTGGGAATTGGAACCTCCTGGAGGCAGGGTATTGTTGGGGGGGGCAGGCTTATGGGTATTATAGCCAGTTTCCCCTTGCCAATGTTGGACACACTCTTCTGTTGCTGTTGACTATCTGATGTTGGCCAGGAGGTGATGTCTAGTCTCTGCTCATGCCGTCATTTCCTCTGCCATCATGGAGCTTCCCCTTGAGTCTGTAAGCCAAAATAAACCCTTTCCTCCACAAGCTGCTTTTAGTCAGGTTCTTTGTGCAGCAATGTGAAGCTGGCTACAACACCTCACTTCTTTGGGTGTGTCCTCATAAGAGGCCAGTGGGTCCCCAGAGATACAAAATACAGAAACAGGGAAGACAGAGACACAAAGAGAGACAGACACAAAAGAGAAACAGAGATACAGAGATAGTAGAAAGAGACTCAAAAGATACAAAGCCTGTGGAACCCCTCTGTGCACAGTGACCCTGCATCTGAACTGCCGTTACTGAGGTAATTTACTACTTCTCTGAGCATGGTGCTGTGTCCTGGTCATCAGGGGTCACACAGTGTGCAGGATGGTGGCTAGACAGAACTTCTATCTGGCATTTTTTTCTCTAGAGCGAATGAACTTTTGAAATGATGATGCCCTGGCCTGGGATATTAACTGTAGCTCCATGAATCATGTTAGTAAGTAAATTCCCTGGAACCTCAGTTCCCCAGGACCCTGGGAATTCTCGCTAGCTGTTGTAGAAGAACTCATGACTCAGATCTAGAGAAATGCATTTACATCCATTATGTCTAACCACAACTGCACTGCTCTGCACTGGGAATCTGCTTGGTGCTGCATGCATTCCGTGCTTTCCTAAGGGGTTTGCATGTGTTGCTTACCTAATCCTTAAAAAACTAAGAGAGGTCCGGGGCAGGCATGGCTTCTCAGGCTCAACACTGTGAATGTTTGTGGTGACAGGTATGTCTGGAGCGTGTTAAGAGAGAGTTCCACTCTGTCTGCTCTGTGGGAACCCAGTAGCACTGCTCTCTGGACCCGAGTTTCTCCACCTGCCAGGTGGAGAGTTGTACTGTTTCTACATGAGAAGTCATTTCCTTTTGCATTTTGTGTCTAAAATCATTTTGTCAGAAGTGACTCTGCTTTCTGTGTTCTCAGGTTGTGACAGAAATGACAGAATGGCTGGGATGTGATTCTGTGTCTTATACCACCTCCTGCCTTCTCACCTCCCTGCTGTCTGAGCCTTGCAGTCTTTGGTTTCCTAGCTGTGGGGAGCACACCCCACCTCGCTCTCATGGCCTCCCCAGGGTGCTGGGCTCACATTCCTGTAAGTGGGCTGTAGGTAATGAAATTGTCAGCCTTTTCTACCTCACCCACAATAAGGAAAGGAAAGGACCCATGGCCTGTAGTCTCGGGTCTCACACAGTGGCTTGCTGCTGGCCAAGTCTCAGGCTCTGACTTGGAATGTGGCAATGCTGTCAGAGGTTGATCCAGGCTGGCTTAGGTCATAGCACACACAGATTATGACAAACCAAAGTGCCTGGCCCACTGCAGATGGTCTGGAGTCTACCTCAGCAGCACACTGCACATCTGGCAGTCATATAGTTGTGGCCAGAGCTGACTGGCTGAGCAGAATAAATGGAACCGAGAGAAGCCAGAGCCAGCCAAGAGCTGACACTGCTCTGACAAGGTGTAATGGGACGAGACACTAACAGCTCCGCAGAGCCTCCAAGTGACACCCAGGAATGAACTGTGCTAACACACAGTTGTTGGCCAGGTACCAGAGAAGTTCAGTGATTCAAGTCATGTGAGCTGGATGCAAGCTCTGCATTACCTGGCCTGCATCAGAGGCTGCACTGCAGCCATTTGCTTATCTGCTTATCTGTTCCACTGGGAGCCTCTTCCCATCTTATTTACATTTATTTCCTGTGATTTATACAGTATGGAGTTACAGGGTGCCTGGGTTCTGGACAGCGCACCCAACAAATTCATTTTCTTGGGCTCATGTCCTGGTGGGATCCCTGCACATACAAGCTAATAGGTGGTGCAGAACAAGAGATGAGGATGGGGGTGGTTTTCTTGAGAGGTGGTATGTTGCAGACATGAGTGAAGGGGCAAGATGAACCCAAGATGTTCACATGTGTATGGTGTCCTCAGTGTAGTTGGAGTGGTCTGGGGCTTTGTGGGATTGTGTATGTGTGTACACAGTGCTAGTCACACATAGGCTTGGTATTGTCAGTGTGAGTGTGGCACCCCTTGAGTTATCTGTGGCATTGTGGTATTGTCTTGATGTGTACAGTGCTGGCCACATGTGTGCATGGCGTTGTCCAGGAAACCACATAGGCTGTGCTGTGGAGCTGCGTGTCGGCTCTTGCTCTCCTTTTATCTAAAGGCATAGGGAATACCAAAAGGCTTGAGCCTTGACCTGAGTTCCATGTGACTGGACTCAGGAGACAAGGTTGGGGGGAGATTAGGGTGAGGTCTGCTGCCAGTTATCCAGGGAGAAAGGAGCATGTGTGAAGGGGGAATTGATGGGAGGCACAAGTGTTGGCCAGGCCCTAGGATCCAGGAATAGGATTCAGGGAGCCTGTGTTGGAGATGGAGACTGGAGAGTTCTCATCAACAGTGAATCAGGACTGGTGAGACTACCAGGAGTGAACATGGGCACAGAAAGGAAGAGGAGGGTGAGGCACAACTCAGGATGATCCCTAGAGTTTCCCAGGAGACAATATAGAAAATGTCCAGTGGAGAGCAAAGGGGAGTAGCCACCAAGCCAGACCCGACCCAGTTAGAAACAGTACTTATGTGCACAGATTTACACACACACAGAGAAATGTCAGTGTGCATTCATACACAGGAACACAGCACACATGAGTGTGTGTGCACATGTGCCATACACAGGAGCATGCACACATGTTCACATTGTGGCAGGTACCCTATACACGTGTGCTAATGACCACAGCATGCCAGTTGACACACATTCACATGGATATAACACATGTGACTGATATAACACATGTGTACACATGGGCACAGAAAGGCATGGCAGTTCATATAATTCACGCAAATATGATGGGCACAGTGCGCATGCATATGTGCACATGCATTGCTTATACACAAACATGCACATGTGAACATACATGTACACACATATGAACAGATGTGTAAGTACTCATGAGTACTAGAATTAAGCACAGCAGGGCTGCAGGTTTTGGTGAAGTGTTTCTGCCAGGACACTGAGACCTTTTATTTCTTTGGAACTGGGTGCAGCTACCTAAGTGAAAATATGATCCACGAAGAATCCTTACCTGGTTACAGCTTTACCATCTCTTTTGAGCAAGGCACTGAGGTAAGAGAGAGGACCAATGCTTCAATACACTGTTTTGGCTGTCTGGAGGTCTAGTCAATGCTTACCTGCCCTGTGGCCTTTCTCAGGCCCTGGAGAGCTTTGTAACTTTTCTGAGATGGCTCAGAGCTGGAGGGTTGGCTGAACACTAAGTCAGCTCTGGGCTTTAGTCCCATTCTAGCTGAAGCTACTGATAATCACAGTGCAACTCTTGATAACATATTATTCCAAATAAGTACATAGAAGTCCAGGGAGCCAGTAGCAGGAAATCCATGAATCTAGGTGACAGGTTGAGCAGAGGAAAGGACCATGTCCAGTGGACTGGGATAGGGTCAAGACCAGGCTTCCTGACTCTAGACATGCTGGTGTGGCCTGGTGCTAACTAAATCATAAAAATTCAACCTTCTCCTCTTTTCAAATAGTTATTAGTTGTTTCTTGAGTACTTTTACAAGGATGAGGATTTTATTTTTTATCTTTTATTTGAGAGAGGGAGAAAGAGAGAGAGAAAGAAAGAGAGAGAGAGAGAATGGGTATACCAGGGCCTCCAGCAACTGTAAACAAACTCCAGACACATGTGCAACCTTGTGCATCTGGCTTTACGTGGGTACTGGGGAATTGAACTCTGGTCCTTCTGCTTTGCAGGCAAATACCTTAACCACTAAGCCATCTCTCCAGCCCAAGGACGAGGATTTAAAAAAAGACAAGCAAACAAAAGTACTCCATGGAAGACTCCTTTTCAGTACATAACTTCCAGGGCTTCTGTATCAGTGATTCTGTGTTTGATCAACATAGACTTATGTGAAGGATCACGGGAACTCACATCCGGCCTCTGTGCTGAGAAGATGCAACAGCCTGTGCTGTGCTCTCTGCCTATGGAGTTGTTCTGAGCAGTCACAGACTACCTTCCTGGGTGCACTGCAAGGTGTCTCTTAGGTTGAGGTTTCAAATTCGTCCACATTCTTCCTGCATAGCAGTTGCAAAAGGCCAAAGGCACAGAATCAGGGTTTCAACTTTCTCGATGCTGCGAACCCTACTAAAGCTGCTTGTAAAGGAATGGGTTTATTTTGGCTTATGGACTTGAGCTCCATGATGTCAGGGAAAATGATGGCATGAGCAGAGGGTGGACATCACCTTCTGGCCAACATCAGATGGCTATTTAAGCCCACCCCCAACAACACACTTCCAACAAGGTTCTAATAACCTAACTGCCATCAGCTGGGGATCAAGCATTCAGAACACATTAAGTTTATGGGGGACACCTGAATCAAACCACTCCACTCCACCCCTCTACCCCATAAAATGATAACTATACATGATGTAAAATGCAGTGCAATCAGTCCAACTCCAAAAGTCCACACAGGTTTTATCACAATGATGTTCAACATCCCTATAATCTATGGTCTTTCAACCGAACTGTAATACCAAAAACAAACAAACAAACAAAACCTTATGATGGCACAGAACAGTCACATTGCAAAAGATAGCAATGGGCATAGCAAAAACAGATTGAACCAATACAAGATTTAAAACAAACAGGGAAAACGCCAATCTCTAACCCCAAGTCTGATGATAACCAGTGACGGGTCTCTTGGAGTTCTGATTCCACCCCTTCAGCTAGGCTACTCAGTCCCAGAAATCTCCATCCAGTGCTGGTAGCTCTCCTTGGCAACCAGCCCATAGTCCTGGCATTCACTGGGTTTCCACTGCAACCCACAGTTCATCCTTATGGCATGATTGGGCTTCCACATAGGCAATCTCACAGTGCCTATGGCCATTTCTAAAAAAACAAAACCATGTTGCAAATCCAGTGATTTGCATTTACTATCCTCCATAGTACCAGGTGGGCCACCAACTTGTTATTCCAGGGGGAGTAAAGCTGACTTTGAAGAGCAGGACACCTCCTTCAGCTTCCAGGCCCCTTACTTCAAAGTCTGCATTCTTCCTGCTGTCCCAATGCAGATCACCCGGCCCAATCTCAATGGTTGTCATCTCTCAAACAATTGCAGCTGAACAGGCAGCAGTTTCATCCCAAAGATTTTTTCTTTCTGTGCCATCTCCATCTGCTCACACCAGTCCATTTCTACACAAAGCAATCCTGCATAAGTTCTCAGGACACAGGCAGGCAGAATGCAGCAAGCCTGTCACACAAACTGCTTCCAACCCAGTCCCGACAATGTTCTTTCTCATTCTTATAAGCTAACCCCCCAGTCCATAGTTCTCACTGCATCCGGGTCTTTCAACTCTGTCCAGAATGGTCCACAAAGCTGTACTTACAGCACTGCAGGGCATCTCTTAGGCCGAGGTTTCAAATCCATCGACATTCTTCCTGCATAGCAGTTGCAAAAGGCCAAAGCCACAGAATCAGGGTTGTAGCATCAAAGTCTGATCCCACTCTCTGGTACCAAATCTGTTGTAGACAGCTTTCTCATAGCTGGCACAACGAGCCCAACAAAGCTGCTTGTGAGAAGTGGGTTTATTTTGGCTTACAGACATGAGGGGGAACTCCATGATGGCAGTCGGGAATGACAGCATGAGCAGAGGATGGGCATCACCTCCTGGCCAACATCAGGTGGACAATAGCAACAGGAGAATGTGCCAAAAGCTGGCGAGAGGAAGCTGGCTTTACCCCCATAAGTCCATCCCCAACAACACAGCTCCATCATGGTTCCACTAACCAAACTACCATCAGCTGGGGATCAAGTATTCAGAACATACTCGTTTGTGGGGGACACCTGAATGAAACCACTACACTGGGTCACTTTCGTCCTTGGACAACACTTGCCAGTTCCACACATAGAGCCTTTTCACCACCTCTCTTCAGGTCAGAGCCCTTCTCTTTGTTGACCAGCTGCCTTCTCATCTTTTGGATTTCATTTTGTATCCAGCATCCCACCGCCTCCCCTCTTCCCTAGGCCTACTTGTCCCCAAATCATTGTTTGAAATATTGAATGATTGTCCCCAAATCATTGTTTGAAAATAAATCTTTCTCTGCATGCTGCTTTACACCAAGCTCTTTGCCATTCAGACCTGCTTTGGAGGCTCCCTGAGGGGGGGTTCCCTTCCTGCCTGCCTGCCTTTGGGGGCTGCTACAGGCACTAATGTGATGTGTTTGTATTGTGTACTATGATCTGGTTTGGCTTCCTTTTTTTTTCTCTCAGAAAAGCTTTGAGGCTTTTCCACCCTACTGATCCTTCCAGATGACCTTGTGAACTACTACTGTGATTCCTCAGATGGTCTCAGTTGAATTTTATCCTGGTATTGCTTTGACTACCTCAGGGAGAGCCGACTATCAGCATGTCTAGCCCAGGCTCAGGCAGGCTGGCATTTTGGCACTTAGCTCCTGGCTCTGCTGTACTCTTTCTAGGAAGGCTGTGGCTGGTGGTGAGCTGGCATCTTGCTTTAACCTGGGCTGGCATCTTGCTTTAACCCTCATGGCTGTCTTGGCAGTGTGCTTCTCATTCTGTTCCTCATCTCCCTTGCTCTGAAATCAGCTGGGTAAGGTAATAGGAAGTTCCTTGCAGTCCTGTTTGAGGACACCGTGGATGCAGACTACGTGTCTGCACCAGCACAGAGTGCCTGGCACAAGCTGCGTGTGAACAGTGGGGCACGTGTAGGGTCAGCTGCCTTGTAGAGCTGTTTCTAACACAATTCACTTCCAGCATGCTGTGCAAACAGGATGCTGGGCCTCTCGCAGTGTGTGTGTAACACTGAGGAAGACACAGTGTGCTGGCTTCTCTCCTCCCTACTAGGAAGAGATTGAGGCTGGGTTCAGGGAAGGATGGGAGAGCCAGGGAAGGATAGTGGTTAACTTGCAAATAAATGACATTCATGGTGAGTCATGCTGGATGTTGGAAGACTCGGTGTCATCTCTGGCCAAGATAGCCAGGGATGACTACATGACCTTATCCTTTCTGCTCTGAGAAGCAGCAGGAGCCATAGGACCACACATTTTGACACCCTTCTTAAACTGGTATTTTAGACTCATATACATTTGATTTTTCTATACTCAAATACTCCATTTTCAAGTCCAATACATGCTCTTGCAAAAGTTCAAACACTGAAGAAGTTATAGTGAGTAAAGCAGGAAGAATCCTTTCCAGTCTGTTCTAAGATAGTCTTAAGTTTAATTTTATGTTTATATTTATGTTTTCCTGATGTCTTAGGACACATGTACTAAAGGGTAGTTTAGGGAACATGACTGGTTTTTGAAGGAGGATGGATCTACAATTGGCTTTTGTCACTAATTTTTATTTTTTTAATCTTTATTATCCTTATTTAGATATATTGTATGAACAAATCTTATGATGGTACTCTATTTCTCTCCTTCCTGTCCCCAACCCACTGGGGCCCTTCTTGGTGGGCGTACTGGATCAGTCCATGGGGTAGGAAATCATTAATAGTTCAGGAGGTAGCCAGGATCCCCCCATTTGTGTGTTGTTGTTGAGGGGGGGGGCAACGTCTCTGGATATCCTCCCCCACTATGGCTCTTACAGTCTTTCCACCCCCTCTTCTGCTAAGTTCCATGAAAAAAATTTTTTATTTAGTTAAAAGAGTGAGAGACAGTGAAAGAGAACAAGAGAGAGAGAGAGAGAGAGAGAGAGAGAGAGAGAGAGAGAGAGAGAGAGAGAAAATATGGGCATGCCAGGGTTTCTTGCCACTGCAAAAGAACTCCAGGCACATGTACCACTTTGCATCTGACTTTACATGAGTGCTGGGGATTCGAACCCAGGCTGTCAGGCTTTGAAAGCAAATGTCTCTCGGCACTTTGTCACTTCTTCCACCCTTCTATGATATAAGTAAATGGATGAATTTTGAGAGGTTTTTTGGTGTACGTTGTTCGCAGTAATGGTTTCATGATAACTCTCCTATAGAGACACAATGCACTTTCACTTTTCACGTTTCCCAGCTTCCTTCCTGTCCTCAGATCTGAGCAGCACAGGGCAGGACGGCTGTCACTCTCAGATGTCTGACTGTGATTTCAAGAGTTCAGATGACTTGCTGGAGACATAGGGAGAGTGTTTGCTTGAAGAATCAGCGTTGCTCTTAAGAGGGGAGAATAGGCTGAGATCCAGTCCTGAAAAGTGTCTTTGGAGCCTGGTCCCTGTGAGCAGAGGGTCCCAGGTTCCCCGTAGGGATGCAGTCATGGTATACTGGGCTTTAGAGAGAGTCTTTGGAAGATGGCGAGAGCTTTTGCCTTTCACATCCCGTGATAACACTACAGATAGCACTGAGTGGAAGACCCCACAGGATTCTGAAGACCCTGTAATTGGTACCTGGGAACATCCAGGGTTTCCCATTGGCCTTGCTGAGTTAGGGACTGAAACTTGTCATTCTATGGATTTATAGGTAATTAAGAGCTGTTGAGTTTTAGAAGATTTAAAAGATTTACATTTTATCTGTGATTCATGGTTAGGCTCAGAATGATCTCATTTCCAAAAACACCAGCTTAAATATTCTGTCATGTGGTTAAGACACTGTTGATGTATATTTGGATTGCTTGGATTCTATGCTATTATAAGCAATGCAGAAGAGAACATCTCTTTACATTTCTATGGGATAGATTTGAAACAAGAATTTTACATAATCATTATCAGTAACAGAAATATCTCTGCCTTCTCACCCTTTTATGTCTGCCTTTATTCAGATTCACTTAGTCAGAGATATTTGTCAGTCAGATAGTATTATATTTCTTCCCATCAAAAGTAAACCCTTTAAAAGATGGTGTAGGCTGTTAATTACATGTGTCTAAATACTATATTTTCTTATTAGCGTGGGAGATTATGTACACAAATATATATGTATATATTATTTTAAAATAGTTTTTATAGTAAATATTTATATAACACAAAATTGTTACATATATTTGTCATCTTAGCCATTTTTAAGTATTCAGTTCGGTGACATTGTAGACCTTCACAAGGTGGTGTAACTCACCACTGTCTCTGAACTTTCTACATCTCTAATAGAAACTTCGCATTAACAGCTCCCCATTCTTCCCTCTTCTGGCAGCATCTATTCCACTTTATATTTCCATACAGTTTTCAATTCAACATATTTCATATAACTGGGATCACATAATACACATTTTTCTGTTTGTTTTTTGAGGTAGGGTCTCACTCTAGCCCAGGCTGACCTGGAATTCACTATGTAGTCTCAGGGTGGCCTTGAACTCATGGGGCAATCCTCCTACCTTTGCCTCTTGAGTGTTGGGACTAAAGGCGTGCGCCACCACGCCTGGCACTTGTGCCATTTTTATGGCTTATTTCACAGTGTGATATTTTCAAGGTTTTTTTGTTTGTTTGTTTGGCTTGAACCGAGGTCTCTCTCTAGCTCAGGCTGACCTGAAATTCACATCTTTCTACCCCACAGTTTGCTGAATGCTAAAAAGTTACGCACCACATGCTCTGCCTCAAGGTTCTTTTATGTGTATGTGTGTGTGTGTGTGTGTGTGTGTGTGTGTGTGTGTGTGAGTGAGGGGGGTCAGTGGCTTACTTCATTTTTGTGTTTTTTATTCCTTTGCAAGTATACATACTACCTACCTCTTGTTTATCTGTTCATCTGTTGCTAGTATTTGGGTGGTTTTCACCATTAACTGTTGTGAATGCAACAGCAATGACCACTGACATATCTGTGTGTCTATTCTTGTCACTGTTGTCTGTCTCTTTTAGGTGCATACTCATCCATGCAGTGGTTCTGGTCTCGGTATCTGTGCCCAAGAGGAGCTTGTATCTGTGTACTCTGCCATGCTTTCTGAAACCATGTTTTGTAGGTATTACAAGGACTATACTGCTATTAATTATTAGAATTAAACTAAAACTTCAGAAATTTCCTCAAGCCAGGTGTGGTGGTGTATGGTTTTAGTCCCAGCACTTGTGAGGCAGAGGTAGGAGGATCACTGTGAGTTTGAGGCCAGCCTGGGATGACACAGTGAGTTTCAGGTCATCCTGGGCTAGAGTGAGATCCTACCAACTTGAAAAGAAAAGTGAGATAGAGAAAAAAAGGAAATTTAAGCCACATATGTGGAGATAATCACATTTTTATATTGTATTCAGGCATAACTCTGTGTCTAATATTCCAAATTTAACTGTAAAGGCCATCATCCAGTTTGTGTCCCTTGAAGGTTCATTATCTCATAACTTACATTGGGAATTTTCACAGGACACTCTTTGCTAAATTTCAAGGGATTAGTTGGAACCAAACATCAGTGAAGCAGTTTCATCTCATCTTGAAAAATCATAGCAACAAGTAGCTAGAGAACTAAAGGAAAGCCTTTCCCCCTGTTCCCAGCAAAGTGGAGCTTAGTGAAATGAAAATTCCCTTCTCAGTTCTGTCCAGTTTCCATCACTGACTTTGGATTGTCCGATCCCAGGCCAGCAGCTGGCTTTTGGAACCCATCACCTCTGAAGCTGAAGCACCAGGAGTTATGACCTGGTGTTTGGACTGATCCTTTAAGGCTCTGGCCCAGTGTTGGCCCATGCTTCCCTCCAAGGACACTTCTGGGCTCTCATTAATGGGCACAATCTGTGATGATGCCATCAGACAGGTAGTGCAGAGTCTACTCTAGAGATGTGTCTACTCTTTGTCCACAGACAGCTGTGGTTACCCACCAGGGCAGCCATGGCTCCAATGTTAGCCCCTTCAGATTGGCAGATGTCCAGTACAGAGGATCTGACAGTGGTTGTCAGTTAGCCAGAGTCTTTTAAACCTAAAACAAAGTGCATTACATGCAGACACTGACAGCATTCATACCAGTACTGGCAAAGGTTTCTCCCCTATTCCAGGAGGCACATAGTGCCTTAGGTAGCACTGGGCAACTATCCCTACTCACTCTGCTGGGGTCAGGGTCACTTTGCTTTGACAGCTTCTCTGGAATGGCTTTTGAGAGGAGTGTCATCCCATATCTTCTCTTCTGTAAGGCAGCCAAGTAGGCGTGAAGGCTGATAAATCATCTAGGCAGGTGTGATGGTTAAGTTTTCTTGTCAGTTTGAACTGATTAGTAATCTTGGGTGTGTCTCTGAGGTTGTTTACACAAAGAATTAACTAAAGGAGGAGGTCTCTCCTCCAGAGTAGGCAGGCCCTCTGAGTAGGGGGCAAGATGTAAGGAGGCTCAAGGGGAAGGAAATCTCTCTCTTCCCCCCACCTGTTTGCTGGTATGTGTTTGTGTATGGTGTTGGTGATGGCTTCTCTTTCTCTCTGGACCTATAAAAGCAGGCCAGCCTCTTTCATCATTATGGAACTTCCTGTAGATCTGTAACTTCAATAAATCCCTTCTTCCCATAACTGGTCTGGTTTGGAAGTTCATCCCAGCAGCATGTGGCTGACTACAACGGTTTTGGTACCAGAGAGTATGGTGATATTGCTGAGATGAATTTGACCATGTGGATTTTGGTCTTCTGGAACTTGTGTGCTGGAGGAATGGACATGGATTTGGTACTTGCAACTGAAGATGCCTTCCAGAACAATAAGCCAAGTTTTATGGACTATTCTGGAGAGAATTTAAAAATGCTAAGTGCAGAGAGAATTACATTTGGAAGCTTGGCTTATGAACTTCTAAGGAGGAGATACTACAGAGAAGTTTACTGGAACTGTATTACTGGGATAAGGGTTGGATGCGTTTTACTGTCCATGCCTAGAGAGTTTGATCACAGTTGAATTTAAGTAATGGACCGATGTGCCTGACTAATGATATGGAACTGAGAATATTAAGATTTGAAGTCAGAAAAACTCAAAACATGTTTAAAACTTACTGGCACTGAGAATGATTGCTAAAGGTGCCATTGTTAAGAAATATTATCATGATGGAAGATGGCCCAACTACTTTACATTGAAACAATGGAGAGATGCCTGAGGTGTTTCCACCCAGGAAGGACTGAATGATAGACTGCAAACTCTTTTGGAAGGAAACTTCTCTTCAAGGTCACAATTTATTTCATCTCAGAATTAACAACATGGCTGTGTCCTGCATACCTGCTTTTGCTTTTGGAAGCATGAAATTTGCATGTGTGGAGTCAGTCATGAAATGCACATGGTTCCAGGAGCTGCTTCTGAGATGTGGTAAATGGAACAGGGCGTGAAGTCCCTGATAGGCCAGTGAAGCCATTGGAAGATGGACGGTGGTTTGTAATGGAGACCCAAAGATGTTTGAATATACCAGGACTGTGCAATGGGCTGCCATGGAGTGTTGTTGGCTCTGGATGGAAGATTTCTTCAGATTCTTAGCCAGGCTGGAGAGGTGGAATTGGACAATCACTGGTTGTGATATAGGACTTGAACTACAGATATTTAATGTTTGCCTAATGGTTGTTGAGTTTGCATTAGCCCAGTCTCTCCTTGTTATGTCTCATAGCATTTGAAATGTTAATTCTCTACCATTATATGTTAAATGCATGTAACTTGTTTTTATTTTACGGAACTCACAGTTAAGGGAGCTTGCCTTGCGTTGAGGGAGATTACGCGTTTCTGGTTATAAGCAGGATAGTTACGCAAAATTATGATCTTGTTACTGTCTTCATTGGAAATTAAGTATGATGTAAGGAGATATGATTTGATGTCAAGTTGACAAGGGGTAGACTTGTGATGGTTAGGTTTTGTTGTCAACTTGATCTCTTTAGTAATCTACAATAATCTTGGGTAGGTCCCTGAGGCTGGTTAAAGGAAGGATTAACTTGTTGATTAGAGTCTTCTCTATTTTTATTTTGATAAATTTGGTCAGGGGTTTATCAATATTGTTTATTTTTTCAACAGCCAGCTTTCCATTTAATCAGTTTTAAAATTAAAAAAAAAGTTTCCAATTCATTGACTTCTTCTCTGATCTTGATTATTTTCTCCATCTGGTACTTTTGGGTTTGAATTATTGTTGAATTAATGTTCAGATGAATCATTAAGTTATCTATTTAATATCTCTTTAGTTTTGTTATATAGGCAGTTAGAGCTATAAACTTGCCTCTTAGAACTGCCTTTGGCATGTTCTGTAAGTTTTGGTATGTTGTGTTTTCATTGTAATTCAGTTCTAGAAATTTTTAATTTTTTTGATTTTTTTCAACCCATTCACTGTTTAATAGTGAGTTGTTCAGTCTCTAGGAATTAGTATATCTTCTGTTTTTCCCTCTTGTTGATTTCTAGCTTTATTGCATTATGTTCATATACAATACAGAGTTATGCCAATTTTCCTGAATTTGTTGGGATTTGTTTTATGTCCTAATAAGTGATTTTTTAGAGAAGGTTCTATGAGCTGCTGAGAAGACTATGTGTTCTTTAGAGTCAAGGTAGAATGTTCTCTAGATGTCTAAGACCATTTGATCTGCAGTGGTGTTTAGCTCCATTACATCTCTGTTTATTTTCTGTTTAGATGATTGATCTGTCGTTGATAGTGGGGTATTAAAGTCTCCCACTCTTATTGTGTTGGGATTTATTTATGATTAAATATTTTATAATTTTTAAAATAAAGTTTGGCATACCTATGTTTAATGCATGTAAGTTTATGATTGAAATACCATCTTGTTAAATTGTTCCCTTAATGAGTATAAAGTAGCCCTTTTTATCTCTTTTAATTACATTTGGTTTAAAGTCCACTTTGTCAGATATTAGAATTACCTAATTGTTTCCTGTTTCTGTTTGCTTGGAATATATTTTTTCCATCCTTTCACCCTAAAGTGGTATCTATCATTAAAGATAAGGTGGGTATCTTGTAAACAGAAAATGGATGGAACTATTCTTCTGCTCTGCTTGTTAACCTGTGTGTTGAGATTGAAAGTTGAATCCATTGATGTTCAGAGTTATAATTGAGAGGTGTGAGTTAATACCTGTCATGTGGAAGTCTTTGTGGAGGTTGGTGTTTTCTTGATCTTTATTTGTTTTCACCTCTGTTGTAGTTTTTGTTATTGTTTTTCCCGTGTAGTCTCTTGGAGATTATATATATATATATTATATATATTATATTATATATTATATATTAAAAGTAATAAAAGTAAGATATATATTACTTTTCATATGAAGTATTCTATCCAGTATCTGTAGGGCTGGTTTGGTGCTTGTATATTGATAAATCTGGCTTTGTCATGAAAAGCTTTTTTTTCACCTTCTATAATGAAAGAGGATTTTGCTGGATATATTAGTTTGGTTGGAAGCCTTCTTAGCCTTTCAAAATTTGAAATATTCTGTTTTAAGCTTTTTTAGTTTTTAGAGTTTCCATTGGAAAATAAGCATTTTGGATGTGTTTACCTTTATAAGTGATGAGCTGTTTTTCTTTTATAACTTTTTAACACTCTATCTTTGTTTTCTGTGTTTAGTGTTTTAACTATAATGGTACATGGGGAATTTCTTCTCTGGTCCTGTCTATTTGGTGTTCTGTGTACCTTCTGTACCTTGATTGGCCTCTGTCTTTGTAAGATTAGGAATTTTTTCTTCTATAATTTTATTGAAGATAATCTCTATGCCTTTGGCCTATAGTTCTGCCCCTTATTGCTTACCCATGATTCAAATGTTTGATCTTTTTATGGTGTCCCACATTCCTCTCATGTTCTGTTGCACTTTTTAAAAACTTGTCATTGATTTTGGAATCCCAGTCTATTTCCTCTGTCTTGTCCTTAAGGTTTGATAGTCTGTCTTCCACATGTTCTATTCTGTTGGTAAAACTTTATTGGGAACCTTTTAAAGGAGTTATGTTTGTTTTGCATTATGTTTTTCTTTAGAATCTTCATATCATTATTGAATTCCATTTTCATTTCTTGATTTCACTTTCTTATTGTCTCTTGGAATTCATTCCTGCATTTGACCATTACCTCATTGAGTTTATTCCAGTGACTTTTGAGTTCATTTTTCATTGATTCTTGTTCATTTCATTCAGGCATCTTATCTTGTTTTTAAAAATATTTATTTATTCTTGAAAGAGAGAGAGAGAGAGAGAGAGAGAGAGAGAGAGAGAGAGAGAGAGAACGAACGAACATGCCAGGGCCTCTAGCCACTGCAAACAAACTCCAGACACATGCACCACCTTCTGCATCTGGGGAATCAAACTTTGCAGGCAAACACCTTAACCAACCACTAAGCCATCTCTCCAGCCCCATTGTGTTGTTTTTGTCTTCCATTTTATTCAGCCATCTATTGAGTTACTTTAGTTAATTCTTTTCTGTTTCAGTCAGCCATTTCTTGCGTTCTATTTGTTGTTTCTTTTTAATTTCATCCAGTTGTTTGTTCATGGCCTCGTTAAGTTTGTTTAATATGTTTATTATAACTTCATTTTGGAATTCTATGTCTGGAGTGTGATCAGCTAGGGAGTGTGTACTCTAGGAGGTACAGGCAGGCAGGGCAGGCCAGAGAGTGAGGGATTATATGTGCAAGATGGGGGAAGGGCTGGTTGCCCTACTGAGGACCCAGGTCTTTGAAATACAATCAGTTCTGGAATTCTTGCTGATGACATCTGGCCAGTGGAGGCTCAAGGGTGCAGCGCTGGATTGTGTGTTTAGTGTGGCTGCTCCCCAATCCCAGCATGTGGGGACTGGAGTTATATCCATGTAAGCAGCAGAGAGGAAGTGCACCTGAGCCCCTACAGTAGAGGCTCTGGAGTCCCTACTGATGGTGACAGAGCATATGATTGCTTTTATGTGTATTTTCACATATATGAAATATCCACATAGTTATATGACAATATTGTTTAAAGTAAGCTTTAAAATATAATTACTCTTAACATTGAAGGCAGGGAAAACTACATTTATTTTATAATCTTAATCAGAACTATTTAGAAAGAAAATTTAAGCAGTGAAAATTATGGTTGGCAATCTAGTAGCTATTTTTTTCTCTATGTCAATTTTAATTCACTTAAAATTGTCTAGGTAACCAAAAATTTTTCATTCATTAACTTGATGCAATATCATTCTAGATCCTATTGTCACTTAAGGACCTTAGGAATTTTATTCTACACTGGTATTATCACCAGAAGTTTGACAGAGTGATAGCATTTAGCTTTAACAACACTATAATTATAAAACCAAGTCCAGGTGCTTTGTAGTCTTGTGCAATGCTCAGAGACACTGATTCTTTCTCCCTTTAAAGATCACTTATTACATTTAGTTTGGTTGACACAATGTACACATTTCAAATTCCCTTACAATTGGAAACAGTGGTAACAGATTTACACAGAAATATTTAGAGGTTCATGAGTCCATGAAAGAGCCAGATTACGCCAAACCTTGCAAAAAGAGAATATGGCCTTGGCTTTTATTCCATACTGCAGGAAGCCTAGGAAGACACACCTGTTTTTTTTTTTAATATATATTTATTGTCCATAATGAGTTACATTATTTAGTGGGCAAACCATGCGTTGTTATCCCGAATAACCCAATCCCCCCCTCCCCATCCCTGATCAGTTGTATATCCTCCTCCGTGGGCTGTCTGTATTAGTCCTTGTGGCAAGGGATCCTGTATATCTTAGTACTCATC
>PVHP010025108.1:0-25266 GCA_004024765.1 Zapus hudsonius
AAAAAAAATCAAATACCTTAGAATAACAATAACCAAGGATGTGAAAGAGTTGTATAATGAAAACATAAAAATGCTCAAGAAGGAAACTGAGGAAGATGTGGAAAGATGGAAAGATCTTCCGTGCTCCTGGATCGGTAGAATTAATATCATGAAAATGGCAATACTTCCAAAAGCTATATACAGATTCAATGCAATTCCAATAAAAATACCAGCTTCATTCTTTGCAGACAAAAAAAATTATCTCCAAATTTATTTGGAAGGGGAAAAGGCCTCAGATATCCAAAACTATCCTGAGTAAAAGCTCCTCAGGACGTATCACCGTACCTGATCTAAAGATATACTACAAAGCTATAGTAACAAAAACAGCATGGTACTGGCATAAAGACAGACAGACAGACCAATGGAACAGAATTCACACCCTGCCCTAAGCCCAAGCAATTATAGTTACTTCATATTCAACAATGGCGCCAACAATGTCAATTAGATAAAAGATAGCATCTTCAATAAATGGTGCTAGACAAATGGGCTAAACTTATGTAAAAAAATGAAACTAGATCCACTCCTCTCACCGTGCACAAAACTCAACTCTAATGGGTAAAAGACCTCAACATAAGACCTGAAACTCTGAATACCCTAGAAGAAAAAATAGGAGGAATTCTATATGAGTAGGCAAAACTTCCTGAACAAACCTCCAGTAGCCCAAGAAGTAACAATCACTCAACCAATAGGATCTCATCAAGCTAAAAAGCTTCTGTATAGACAAACACACACCATACTCAAAGCCAATAGACCACCATCAGAATAGGAGACAATCTATGCCAGCTATTCCACGGACAGAGGCCTAATATCTAAAATCTACAAAGAACTCAAAAAATTAAATAATAAAAAATTAAACAGCCCTCTCACAAAATGGGGCAGTGAACTCAACAGGGAATTCTCAGAAGAGGAAATACAAATGGCCTACTCTCATTTAAGAAAATGTTCAATGTCACTAATCATCAAGGAAATGCAAATCAAGACAGCAATGAGATTCCACCTCACCCCTGTCAGAATGGCAATCATTAGAAATATCCAAGGACAATAACATGGCGAAATTGTATGGGGACCAAGAACCCTGGCTCCAAGAGGAAATTCCCACTACCAGAGAGCTACAGAGAGGTTACACCCATTAGAATCTTGCCAAAATAGCAATGTTTGTCTCATTTAACCTATACTGATCTCCGATGAGAGTCTGTATTTTTCAGAAGGCAGTGAGAAAGCTGGGGACAACCCAAATCCTCCAAGACATGGAATGATGACTGACATCCTGGCAGGAGATGAACCATCCCTGGCCTATCATACAGGGCCCAAATGAAACCTATGAGAAAGTGATGAGATAAACAGGAGACCAATCACCACAGCAAGTCAGATAACCCATGAAAGGTCACTGGAGACAGACACCAATGATGCCAAACACTATCCAAAGCAGAAGTTCAGAGATACTTAAGATCTCAACAATAAAGCAGATTTAAAACTCACCCACCATGACTCAGGGAACCCAGTGGAAGAGGGGGCAGAAAGAATATAAGAGCCATGGTGGGGAGAATATCCAGAGACATTGCCCCCCTCAGCAAAAACACACAAAGGGGGAAACAAAACTAGCTACCTCTGGTGCAGTTCATAACCCCCTACCCTATGGACAGATCCAATATGCACACCAAGGAGGGACCCCACTGGGTAGGAGACAGAGGAGGGAAATGGAGGCACCATCATAAGATTTGCTCATACAATGTAGTTATTCATAATAAAGATATTAATTTAATAAAAAAGCAAATCCTTAGGTTATTTTGAAGAAGGAGGGTCTAAACATGGTAAATTCTGTGTTTTGTTTATCTTGAAAAACTTTATTCTGCCATCATGCTGAAAAGACTTTTTTCACTAAAGATACAATTCTAGACTGGCCATTTTTTTTATCCATTCTCTTCAGGTTTCTACTTTAGATCTTTGTCTTTGTTTTTGCAGTTTCATGTTTCACTATAAGTCCATGTGTCCAGGGAGATAGATTTCCTCATATTTACTTGTTGAGCTTCCAAAATATAAAGATTCTAATCTTTTTTTCTAGAAAAATTTAGCCATTAGTCGCTTCCAATATTGTCACCGTCTCCCGACATCATCTTCTGAACTGTATTCTGTCTTCATTCTTATCACAATTTCCATTCTCTGCCTCTGCACTGCTTCCTGTATAACAGTTTCAGACCCACATTGTCAATAAGTTTTTTTTCCCTTTTTTGCTGGGGCTATTCTGCTATTTAACATTGCTGTTAAGGTTTAAATTTTTTTATTTTGCATTGCTGTAATTTCTATTTGATTCATCTTCAAAACCATCTCATCAACCTGATAGTTATTTGCTGCATACTCATGTTTTCGATTTTGTCATTTAAATAACTGAAGTCCACATCTCATAATCATGTTCTTTGGGGTTTGGCTCTGTGGTATGTATTCCTACTGACTCTCACTTGTGGTGGTCTTTTGTCCCAGCTGTTCCTCACTGTGTACTCGTCTTCTCAGTAGCTCGAGGAAAGATGATCTGCCAAGTACCAGGAGCATTTAAGCCCCAAAATCGATGTTAAACATAAGTCTTTGCTTGGGCTTTTGCCTATCATGCAAACATTGTTAATTCAAATCCCAAACGTATACATGAATGGTCCCTAGTTCTAAGTTTTTTCTTTTAACTTCCACTCAGGGCCAAGGCCAGAAAGAAAGGTTTCTTTGCCTATAAAAAGTGATTAAGGGTACTTTCTAGAAGCCTGACCTCCTGGATTCTATTGCCCAGTACCCACCCATGTAAAGCCAGATGCACAACGTGGTGTCCTGCATCTGAAATTTGCAGTGGCAAGAGGTCCCAGCATACCCCTTTCCCTCTTTCTCTTATTCTCATTCATTCATTCATTCTCTCTCTCTCTTTCCCTCCTTCCCTTCCTCCCCTCCTCTTGTCTACTTGCAAATAAATAAATATATTTTAATTGGGAAAGAGAGATGGCTCAGCAGTTAAGGTGCTTGCCTGCAAAATCTAATGACCTGAGTTTGATTACTCAGTATCCTCCATAAAGCCAGATGCCCATGCATCTGGAGTTAGTTTACAGCAGCTAAAAGCCCTAGCATGCCCATTCTCTCTCTCTTTCTTTCTCTTCCCTCCTTCCCCCTCTCTTCCCTGTCCTTCTCCCTCTCCCCTCTCTGCTTGCAAATAAATAAATAAATAAGTAAATAAATAAATAAAATATTTTTAAAACTATTGTATAAGTTCCTTTAGGATATTATATTCCAATAGGAATTTTTACTTGAAACAAAAATTTGGTAAGTCCTTTCACTTGGGTAGTAATGAAATCAAACATTTTAAATGATATGTTTGTATTAAAATAATTAAACAGCCTAGTAAGAATACAATTTGGGAACTATTTTTAAAACATGAGATGATTTGCTTTAATAGTGTTCTATTTAAATCAGGGCAATTCACTTTCACGTCATATATCATACATCATGAGTTACATAAAATTACTTAGCAGTACTATTGTAATTGTGCTCCAAATACCTCTTTTCATATAATAAGGAAATGTCACAAAGCAACAATGACAAATATTACATGATATAATATTATTTAGTCATTGCTACCAAGTCTCAGCTTATAGGAATGGAAAGCTATGTTTTTCAACTATAATCTATATTGGCTCCATATCTGATCAAAGCATTCTCCTAAATACAGTACTTCCAATTATTTACTCAAGTATCTGAATAACTACTCTGTGTATGTCAGGCTCTAAGCTAAGTAGGAGAGATAGGATACAGAAGTATTCAACTTCCAAAATCAGATGTTACTAAACACTTCCCAAATCCTAAAGCCCAGTCTCTAATAAATAAGAAATAATGAAAATATTTACTTTTTCTTACTACCTCATTACATTACTAAGTAATGATTAGTCTTGTCAACTTGATGGAATTTTCAATAGAAATGAATCTCTGGACTTTTCAGTGAGTGGTTTTCTAGGTTAGGTTAACTGGGGTAGAAAGATCTATCCTAAGTGTGGGTGATACCTCCCCATAGGCTGGAAGTCCTGGGCTGTCTAGAAGGAGAATGTGAGCTGAGCACCAGTATTTATCTCTGCTTCCCAACTATGGGTACAATGTGATCAGCTGCCTAAACCTCCTGCCCCCATGCCTTCCCTGCCACAATGAATGATACCAGACTGCCATTTCCTCTCTCGGGTTGCTTTTTATCAGGTATGTGGTCAGAACAACAACAAAAATAACTAATACTCTACAATATTATAGTTTTAAATCCTGTTGTGTTTCTTGTGTTTGTGGCTTCAATAGCTGATATTTCAGAATGATCCAAGAAAGCCTATGTCAAAACATATACTTTATAATTCTATAGTGGTGTAAATAAACGTAACTAATAAGTGAAGCTAGTATTTCACAACCTTGTCAGCTATAAGCCAACACAGCCATATTTCAAATTTGCTTTATTTTACTTGTGATATGTGCAGCTAATGTTGTGAACTATAGAAAAAAATCCTGCTGGTTGGATATCTATAAGGTGATTCTAAAATCCACATGAAGATATAAATGATTCATAACAGCTCATATAATAGCAAAGAATAAAAGTAGATTTGCAGTACCAAAAACAAAGATTTATTGTAGAGCTATGGTAATGAAGAAAGTATACTGACTGCTAAAGCAAAGACAGGTAATTGAACAAAGAACAAAATAGAACAGAGCTTCACTGCCCAGTGTGGTAGTCACCAGACACATGTGACTTTGAGTATCTGAAATGAAGTGAGTACAATTCTGGAAATGAACATCTAGTTTTAAAAGTTTCACTTACTAGGCTGGAGAAATGGCTTAGCAGTTAAGGCACTTGTCTGCAAAGTCTAACAACCCAGGTTCAACTCCCCAGTATCCATGTAAAGCCAGATGCACAAAGTGGTGCATGCATCTGGAGTTCGTCTGGAGGCCCTGGCATGCCCATTCTCTCAGTCTGTCCTCTCTTTGACTATAATAAAATCAAACTAGACATCAATAACACAACACAATGGGTAATCTCTAAAATATATGAAAATTAAGCATTATACATAGAAATATATATATATATATATATATATATCAAAGAGGAAGTTTCAAAGGAACTTTATGTGTGCACATACGTGTATGGTATATGCACTGTGTGTGTGCAGATGGGTGCACCCATTATGCACACATATGAAGGCCAAAGGAGAATGTCGAATGTCCTACTCTACTGCTCTTTCTGGGTTGTTTCCTTGAGTGTTTCTCTCACTGAATCCACAGCTAACTAACTAAAATCAGTGTGTCCCAGAGATCCTCAGGTCTCCATTCCCCACAGGACTGGCTGGGTTACAAGCACATGTGACCATACCCAGATGTTTATATGGGTGCTGGGGAGGCAAACTCAGGCCAAACAAGGCTTTCACACTGTACAGCACATACTCTTACCCACTGAGCCATCTCCCCAGCCCTCAACAGAACTTTTAAAAAATATCTCACACATATTCACCTTTGTTAAGAATATGCCCCCTCATGCCCTCTACTCTCCCTTCTCTCTCCCCTCCCCACACCACTGTCCCCTTTGTCCCCCTAGATAGTATTACTTTTTTTTTTTTTTTTTTTTTTGGTTTTTCGAGGTAGGGTCTCACTCTAGCCCAGGCCGACCTGGAATTCACTATGTAGTCTCAGGGTGGCCTTGAACTCATGGTGATCCTCCTACCTCTGCCTCCCGAGTGCTGGGATTAAAGGTGTGCACCACTACACCCAGCTGATAGTATTACTTTTATGTGGCCATAGCTATATAAAAATCCAGGACCCACAAATAAGAAAAAAACATGTAATACTTTTCTCTTTGAGAGTAGCTTAATTCATG
This sequence comes from Zapus hudsonius, assembly GCA_004024765.1. Lineage (NCBI taxonomy): Eukaryota > Metazoa > Chordata > Mammalia > Rodentia > Dipodidae > Zapus > Zapus hudsonius. The sequence continues at coordinate 5,909 of PVHP010025108.1, forward strand.
AAATATATCTCTAGTTGCACCATTTTCCTGCAAACAATAAAATTCAATCTCAAAAGAACTTTTAAAATTTACATAGAACTGAATGAAAATAAAAATACTCCATACAAAAATATGTAGGATTCAGGTAAAGAAGTGCTGACAGGGAGTTTTGTAACACTAAGTATTTATAGTAGAAATAAGGCCAGGTCTCAAATTAACAAATCAATAACCTAAATTATTTCCTTAAGAAACTAGGAAACTGTACCTCAGTGGTATAGTGCTTGCCTAGAAATTTTAGGCCCTTGTGGATTCAATCCCTGGTTATGTGGGGGGGGGTATTAGTATTCACTAACTCCTATTTTGGAAGACTGACAAAAATTAAAAGAGAATCACCAATATCAGAAATAGGAGGTACACTATTACTACAGATTCTACAGACATTAAAAATATAATGTAAGTATGAAAAACTTTATAGTCATAAATTCAACAATTTGAAGAAATGGACAATTCCTTAAGAACCACTCCACGAAACTGAAATAATCTGAATAGCCCTATAAAAATTAAGGAAATTTAACTTATAATTGAAAAGTTAAAAAAGTAATCTCCACATTTTAATGGAGGCTTGCATCCCATATTTGAAGAAAAAGTAACATCAAGTATATATAATTCATCTTTTCTATAAAATATAAAGAACATTGCTCAACCCCTTAAATGAGGCTAATATTACCTTTTCATTGATGCTCACATTAAAACTTATACATGGGGGTTAGGGATATGGCTCAGTGGGTAAGTAGCATAGGCATGGAGATTTGATCCCCAGCATCCACAGAAAAACTAGGCATGGTGGTGCATACCCATAATCCCAGCACAGGGAAAACAGGAGGATCGGCAAGACATATATATATATATACATATATATACATATATATATATTCATATATCATGTATCATATACATATATATGAGAGACATACACACACATATGCATGCATGCTCCCTCACAGCCATACATAGGAACATGTATATATATACATACCACACACATATATACAAGCAAAAAAAAAAACTACATATGAATGTTCATACCAGTTTTACCATAATAGCTAGAAAGTGAAATTAGTCTATATGTCTTTCAACAGATGAATGACAAAACTAGTCATGAATGAAAATAAATGATCAACACATTTAACAACATGTATGGACCTTTAGAAAATTATGCTAAGTGAAAAAAGCCAAGCCCAAAAGCTTATAAATTGTATCATTCCATTTATATAACATTTTTGAAATTACAAAAAATATAAATGAAAAGCATATTATTGGTTACTAGGGTAGAAGAGCAAGAGATGGGAAATAGGCAGCTCCAAAAGGGCAACTGGAAATTTTCTCTGTACCTGTCTATGATGGTGAATATATGAACCTAAATAAATAACAAAACGCAAGAGAATAAATATATACACAAAAGAGAAAGAAAGAACACAAGTAAAATGGAACCTTTGATAAGGCCATATTCTATTAATACTATAAGTTTTACAAGATGTAACCATTGGTAAAAACTAGAAAAAAAAAGCATCTGGGACCCTATTATTTCTTTTGTCTATATGTGAATATAGTAATCTCAGTAAAATTCTCAATTAAATAAAAAAACAATAGTTGCTATCTAAACTCACACCCTTAACAAAGGGTAGAGAGAGATTCAAACTGGGAACATTCGATTTATTGTGTTGGAGTCAGTTCACACAAATGGTGAGAGAGAAAATTCCAAAACCAACATGAAATCTAAGGAAGAAAATCAATTCAGCATCCATGTTTGTTCCCAAATCATATGTCAATTGGTATGAAAAGCCAAATCTAAACACACATAGGTATTTTTAAGGAAAGGTAGTTAAGAGAACAAGAAAAAAGTGACCAGAAACATTCTCTAAAGTACAGAATTCAAATTGTGTCCCTGACAGCTGGTTTTCTGTATGCAGATAACTGCCCACTTCTGAGATCTTCCCTAAAATAAAAAGGACACTTTGTGAAATCTACCTAACTACAACAAGAATACCCAACATCCATCATTCAATAATAAAATAGCTCCTGTTTTAAGATTGGTTATTTCTTACAGGCAGTAGATAAAGCAGTTAAGTTTATTAAGAATTACATATTTAACATGAGGTCCACGTGCTTACCAGAAACCTGATACATATTTATTAAAGCCACAAAAAAGAGGAATAATTCATGGCTGAAATGATAAAAGGTTTACAGACCCTTAACTCATAAAAAGGCATAGTCACAAAACTTTTTCAAGGTGCTTCAGAGTTTCTTGAAGACCTAAGGCCTAAATATTTATAAAACCTTAGTTTAGATTTGGCATTTTGAGGAGCCTACTCCAACTAGATCATTTGTCTTAGTGCCCTTTTTAAAGCTATTTATTTAATGGCTTACACTCTGGTCAGACTAGCAGATGGACTGTCTCTTTCCACTGTTAAATGTAATGGTACAGAATTTTTAACTTGAACATTTGGTGTATCCAACAGGACCCTTAAGCATATGTACCATCTGGGAAAGGTTTGAAATATAAGAAGCAGCTAGAGAAACCATGGAAATTTTTGTGCATTGTTAGTAAAGTCATACATTTGTAGAGAACATAAACTGTGATAGCCTCAGGGAAAAAAGTAAATGGCATAATGCTGTACTATGCCTATCTGGCTAAAGTCGAGCTCTACTTAGCTCTACTTCAGCAAAAATACTTCTCAAAGCAAACAATTAGGCTTATCAAAATATTCACAGATGATATTAAAATGCAAAAAAGAATTAAATTTGTTTCACTATACATTATAAAATATCTGAAAATACATAAGTTTTTGAGAATGCAGTCTTTGTTGACTATCAATAGCATAAAAGTGACCCTTCCCACCAAGTACAGACTTTTGACTTGGATTCCCTGAGGTGTAGTATTGCTTCTAAAAGTGAACTACTATTAACAATGAGAGATTTCTAACTGAACTCATTGAAATTGGCTAAACTGGTTAAATATGAATTAAAGCATAAAATATTCATTGTAGATACTACATTCATCAGTTTAAAAAACATCTGAGAGTAATGGCATATATGCCTGTAATCCCTGCACTTGGAAGGTAGAGGCAGAAAGATCAGGAGTTCAAGGTCATCCCTGGATACATATATAGTAAGTTCCAGTTCAAGAAAAGCCTGAGCTACACAAGACTCTGTTTCAAAACAAAACTGAACTAAAACAAAACAGGTTGAACTCCTTAGAACAAAAGTCACTGCATTAGCATTAAGTTAGTGAATCTACAGCTCTTCTTTGGATATCTCTCTCTATCTCTCTCTGTCTCTGTCTGTCTCTGTCTGTCTCTCTGTGTCTCTCTGTCTCTCTGTCTGTCTGTCTCTCTCTCTCTCTCTCTCTCTCTCTCTCTCTCTCTCTCTCTCTGAGCTTATGTTTGCTGCAGTATGGAAAGGGATCCAACAGATCAAAAACAGAATCAAAGTTGAATTCTTTAAGACAAGGGTAATGTTTCATATCTAAATGCTACTAGGCTCTGCACAGAAAATCACATGAACTCAGGGCTAGTAAGGGTCTAAGGCTCATCTAGACCCAGTCAATACTTACATACCATCTATAATTCCAGTAAGAGGTCTTTCATCATGTTCAACAATGCCAGTGTCTGGGACATGCTGTTGTGTTCTAAGACTGCCCACTCCATCCTCACAGCTCTGACTGTTAGAAAGTTCTCTCTTAAAGTGAGTACAAATCTGTCTCTCTATAATTTCCACCCACTGGTTCTAATTCTATCCCTTGGGACCATACTGAAAAAAGTCCTTCTATCATCTTCCATATGTCAGCCCTTCCTTCATATATTTGAGGACAGTTATCAACTCTTTCATGGTTATTGGGGCAAACTGGAAAATAACCCCTAAAGATGTCCTAAAATGTCCATATCCTAATCTCAAGAACATGTCAGAATATATCTGATGGAACAAAAGGGACTTGGTAGATGTAATTTAATTAAGGACCCTGAGGTGAGATTACCCTATAAGCCAATATAATCAATCAATAATCCTTTAAAAGGGAGGCAAATCAATCAAAGAAAAGGAGAAATAACTAGGGAAGCAAAAGTAAGAGAATGATGTGCTTTAAGATGGAGGAAGGAGCCAGGAGTCAAAGAATTGGGGGGGGGGGCTAGAAACTTTAACAAAAAGAAAACAGATTTTTCCCTAAAGCCTCCAGAAGGAATGCAAACCAGTATATACACTTAGTTCATTCATTTGTTTGTTTATGACAAGGTCTCATGTAGCCCAAACTAGCCTCAAACTCCCTATGTAGCCAAGGCTGGTCTTAAACTACTGATCTTCCTGCCTCCATTTCCAAGTGCTGGGATTCCAGACATGTTTTTCCTTCTTCCTAGGCCTTCATCCTACTCAAGCCAAAACAGCTTCTTAACTATTTCTCTCCAGAAACATCAACAGCCCTACCCATATAGTTGGTCCAATTGTACTTACTAAGCACATTCTCAGAGTGACTGCTCAACAAGTTAGTATTACGTAGAAATTGAACAATTATTCAGAACTGTGAGTAGTTCTGATCTCCTAGAAGAGAAAAGGATTTCTTTTTCTACTTCTCCTACCTAATAATGATGTAATTCAACTATCAGGGTCCTCAAGTTCATCTTATCTATAAGGAGATAACAAAAAATGTATACTAGACAGATTATTTTTTTCCTTTTTTCTAGACAGGGTCCCCCTCCCCCTCTCTCTCTCTCTCTCTCTCTCTCTCTCTCTCTCTCTCTCTCTCTCTCTCTCTCTCTCTCTCTCGTCCAAGTGGACATGGAATTTATTCTGTAGTATCAGGGTGGCCTTAAACTCATGGTAACCCTCCTACCTCTGTCTTTTAAGTGCTAGGATTAAAGGTGTGTGCCACCACCCTAGCCAGATGACTTCTTAATTCAGACTTGTAGTCATATGACTCTTGGATTAATTAATTTTAATTTTAATTTTAATTAATTAAAATCACTGTAGAAATTAAAGATTAAAACATCCATATTATGTATATAAGTATCCTACAAAAGGGCTCCCTAAACTCTATATATTTACTATTATTTTGTGATTTACAGTAATAAAAAAATTACTTACGTACATAAGTAGTTAAGTCAAATGGTTTCACAAAGTATTTCGATTGTTGTGTGACAAAGCTATCTGCCAACTTTAATGTCTCCCAATGATGCAATTTTTTAAATGTTTGACAAAAGTGTTGTAATGCATACTATTTCCATAGTATAATTCATTTTAAATTATTGAAAGTTTTTCTTGAACACTTCTACTTGCGAATCCTGAAGTTAGTGCACTGGCCTCTGTATCAGCATTTTATTAGGTATGAAATGATTCACTAGAATCCTCTCTCATTAAGACTGTTTAGATATGCAAGCAGGCCTCTGCATGCTCTAACCAAGTATACTGGGGATCACCATGCATGTGCACTACACTCAGACAGTGGGGCTGCAGAGGTGGCCCACACCAGTAATACCAGCACCTGAAAGGCAGAGGCAGGAGGATCATGAGTTCCAGGCTGGCCAGGACTACACAGTGAAACTCTGACGAGAGAGAGAGAGAGAGAGAGAGAGAGAGAGAGAGAGAGAGAGAGAGAGAGAGAGAGAGAGAGAGAAGAAAATTCAAGTGTGATGGTAAAGTTTTGTTGTCAACTGGACCTTGGGTAAGTCTGATGTTCACAGGAAGGCAGCTCTCTCAGTAGGGGCCAGGATGAAAGAAAGCTCAGGGGAGCTAGAAACAGACATCCTTTCCTGGGAGGGCAGTGCAGGAAGGAAATTCAGAGACTCAGGGAGCCAACAAGTCTGGAGAAGGGTTGCAAGATCCTGTCCTAAAGTTTTATAAAGGGGGAGAAAATCTCTCTTCCTCCTGCCTGCTTGCTGTTGTGTGTGTGGTGCTGGTTATGTTTTTTCTCTCTCTCCTTAGACTATGAAAAGAGGGGCCAGCCTCTTTCACCATTATGGAACTTTCCCTGTATCTGTAACTTCAATAAATCCCTTCCTCTCATAACTATGCTTGGTCTGGAGATTCATCCCAGCAGTGTATGACTGACTACAACATCAAAAAAATGTAAAGCATGGTCCCTCACCCCAATTTACATTCAATCTTCTGTAAGAGATGTCATATGTCTAAGTAAAAAGAGGAAAAAAGAGTATAAAGCTATATAACAAATGATAAGCAAAGGCAGTTAAGTCATCCTAAGGCCAAAAGAGAGCAAGCACTCTGAGAAGAAAAATGATCAAAGAACGAAATGAGGACCTTGAATCACACTGTAGACACAGAAAGAAAGAGAGAAGAGAAGCAGACAAGACTAGTAAAATAGCACAGGTAAAACACATGTTCAGAGAAGACTCAGCAATCATACTGTGGAGAACCTTAAAATATCAAAAAGATGACAGGAGAAGTAGGTTGTAGACAAATTACAGAGACTCATTCATCACTCATCAAAGTACATTACAAGTCACAGAAATACAACCTTTAAAATAAATTAATTATGAAGGGGCTAGAGATGTAGCTTAGTTGGCAGAGTGCTTTCTTAGCATGCAGAAAGACCCAGGTTCAATCCCCAGTACCACATAAAAACCACCCCACCACTACATAAAACCTTTTGTGGTGATGCACACCTGTAATCCAAGCACTTAGGATCAGAAAAATTCAAGGTCATCTGAGGCCAGCTTGGAATACCTAAAATCCTTTTTCAAAAATTAATTAAGAAATTACAAGTGTCTTCAATACTAAATAAGTAGACAAGAGAAAAATATGAGAACTTACATTAAAGTGAATTAGTAATGGTACAGAAAATAAAAGGGGAAAAACAAAAGGTTGAAACTATGAAATCTCCGAGTTTGCAAAAGAAAAAGCCCAGACAAAGGGAGTGGATATGAAAATAAAATTGAACAGATGGGAAATCAGCAACATATTACAAAGAAAGAACTGACAAAACTTGGCTGTAAATTGGGCATAGGTAAGAGGATGGCCATTGAGTTTGAGGCCAGTGTTTGCTAGAGTGAGTTCCAGGTCAGTTTGCCTCAAACAAACAGTTTTGTTTTTCAGGAGAGGAATTAAAATGCCTGATACTATTCTAAAGGATAGGGGTGACAAGAAAAACACATATTTAGAAAACATTTAAGTAGTAACTAAGCTAGACAGAAGAAAGAATAATGATCAAGACAATGAGCTAACTCCTCAGCTTAGAGAATAAAAGGATCCAGACAAGTAACTATCAATTTCAATAGTGTAATAAATGCTCTGAACAAGAAAACTGAAATACACAGGAAAAGTACATAGCAAAACTGAAATCATGAAAAGACTTTAGAAATCATAGGTGTGGAACAGAAAATCAAAAGGTAAAGTAAGCATATACAGTAAGCTCCTTCCTTGGTGAAAATACAAAGGATTCAAATTAGTGTCAGAAATCAATACATGTGGTCCCCAATTTAAGATTAGGCAGAATTCAAAAATTCTATATTTCTATAATAATTTGCTTTTTTGAAAAAGAAATATTTACTTTTAAAAATATAAGATAAAATTGCATTCTCAAAAAATCACCCATCTATTAATTAATAAATTACAAGGGTCTTCAATGCTAGATAAATAAGTAGACAAGAGAAAAATAAAAGAACAAAAAGGGATCCAGGAAATTTCATGGGTGATAGAAATGGTCTGTTTGATTATGATAGTAATGATACAATTCTATACATTCATCCAAATCAATAGAACAGAATATACCTAAAATGGGTAGATTTAAAAAATCATGACTTACTAATTCTTAAATTAAATAGTTATTAGTCCCAGGTGGTTTAATACTGTTACACTAAAAACAAATTCTATACCAATATCACCATTACTATATTGTATTTATAACCACTCCCTCAAAATAAATATGTAGTTTTATAATTTTATTTTAATAAAACTAAATATCTGATTCTGAATTCAAGAAAAAGCCTTTTTTTCTGATGTGTGGGGATGTGTGATTGAACATTCACATGTGGTAAATCCACATGTAAATGCAGACGTAAACCTCATGCAAACACATGCTAAGGCCAGAGAAGGTCATTAGGTGTTCTCTACTCCATCATTTTTCCACCTTATTTCCTAAAGACAGGGTCTCTCCCTTTACATGGAGCTTGCACCATTTTCACCTAGACTAGCTGACCAATGAGCCCAAGCAATTATGTCTCTGTCCCCTCAGCAAGGGGGTTACAGACAGACATGGGTGGCCACATTTGGCTTTTTTACTGGGAGCTGGGTGCTGGGTTCTGGGAACTGAACTTGGGTCTTCATCATTCTCCAGCTAGCACTCTTAATCCACTGAGCCACCTCTCCAGCCTCAAGAAAAGTCTTAAAGCTCAGATTCATAACCAACCTGAAGCCTGAATTCATGTCTCTTAACAGACCATCATTTTAATAGACTACTTAAAGTCTAAATGATTTTCCTCCTTAAGCCAGTTCTTATTCCTAGTCTCACTTCTTCCATCAACCTGTACTTCAAGACTGCTTACCACTAATACTTGCTATCGCTTCCTCTCCCATAGGTCCCTATTCTACTTGTCCTGGGAAATCAGACTCTTCCTTTAAAGGTTTCGATTTTAATCTCCACTCCCTGTATAATCTATTGTACACATCAGTGCCAGACAAATCATATCTGTTATTATATACACCCCTGCTCAAAAGCATTTGCCTATTCTCACTGGCTTTAAGATAAAATGCAAACTTCAAGGCTAGCTTTCCTCTGTAGTTGAATCTAATCCTGTACATCGCTACTTTATCTAGATAAATAAAATGAACTATAAAGACAAAAGATACTGAGAGCAAGAACAAGGAGATAACATACAAAGTTTTGAAGCCTACAAAGATGTATTGGGCCCATTTTGGAGTAAGGAACAGTCCAATTTTATTGGTACAGGAGGGAATAACTGGATGTAAGGTTGGAAGAGTAGGCTGGGTCCACACTTTAAAGTTTTGCATCCTAAACTGAGATTTCAGTAGACAATAGGAAAAAATGAAGATTTCGTACTCAGAAGGATAACATAATATATGTGATGCTCAAGGAGAATTATTCTGACCTTGGAGTACAGGATATGTGGCAGAGGGGCCAAGTTAAAAGATAAAGGCACAGGAAGATTACAGTCAGTGTAAATAATCTAGTAGTAAAGTGATAGAAATGCTGATGTATACAAGCCTCTCACAATAACCAGACAGTGCTAAGTGTCCCTCCCACCCAACTTGCTTGCTTAGAGGGTGGGAATAGGAGATGGTTATAAATCCATCTAAAAATTTCTGTTAATTTCAATCACTCTGGAAAGTAAAAACATAGATAATTCAAAAATATCTAAAATGCTTTTACATTTTAATGAACATCTATTAGAAAGACTATTTGGATTATATTTGTTTACTTTGGTTAATACCATTATTTATGTTACTAAGCAGAGCACTGGCAAGACATTCAGATAGGGGACAGGAGATACAGCTCAGTGGCAGAGGGCTTGCCTACCATGTACAAGCCCCTGTGATTCTGGGCACTGCTAAAAATATTATAAGGAGAACATTAAAAATTGCTCATTTCTGAAAATACAAAGAGTTACTTCCAATTTTCTCTAATGGTCTAGTACACAGTCATACAAATATTGTGATATTTGTAATAATGTCATCTCATTAAGAAAGTCATATACCAAATTTCATTTAACTGCAATTAGTGCTAGAAGTATGAAAGAGACAATCTTAATTATAGCAGGTAGTAGTGGTTTATAGATAAGCATCATGTATTTAAATATGCTTCAGTAAGATCATGCTGAGGATTGAACCCAGAGATTCATGCAGGATAGACAGGCAATCACTCTACCTCTGAGCTACACCCCTAACCCTAAAACTTAAAATAATGGAAAAATAACTCATTTTCTGAATGCTAAAATGGAGGATTATGTACGTGCCAATTTAAAACGTTCCATTAGATTAATGTGTGTGGCCAAATAGCTCGGCTTTAATATTGAACTACTACCAATCAACAAAGGTTAATTTATTGAGAATAAATTATATGTCCATGTTTTATATTTATCAAGTTTGTGGTTTTTAAACACTTCAATTAATTAGTTGCTTACTCTGGGTTTGATAAATGTTTTTGGTTTTTCATTTATTTACTGACTCAAACTTAAGGCTAATTCAATTCTCTGAAATGGAAACATCAACCGTTCTAGTTGTACAGGCAAGATAATCTCTGCTTTTGCATCCATCTGCATTTGCATCCGTCCTAAAGGAGAACAGAAGACCCTATCACATGTTACTCAAAGCAGTTACTCATGGCAAATATTCTAGGGAAAGAAAACAAAAGCACAGCCAATAAGTATAGGCATCCTCACTGGGTTAAAATCTAAATTCTCATGATCACCAATCAACATGAGAATTCCTGCTGTGAGGTGAAAGCTAGATGTTTCCTGTATAGCTAAACAATTCAGCAAATAATCCAAAATAACAGATGGCTTTCAGAACCAAAGAAGAGAGCTACAAGAATGAAGAGAGGTAACATTCAGGCAAGGAAGTAGAGCTGCTTGAAGATGTAGTGAAACAACAGAGTTAGAAACTGTAAACACTTCTCTTAAACTTTTTGGACTCCATTATATTAGGCAGAAGTAATTTTAATAGTATTATTTTACAAACAAGTTTCTGTAGCAGCACTTGAAATGCCACTAATTTTGAAACACCAAGGGGGTTAAGAGCAAAATATCTCTAATCAGGTTTAACAATAACAATTCATCACATCAGTTTACTATAGACTAGGCTAATCAGATAACTTTTCCCAAGACCTACCTATTATCTAATGGGAAAATGTCAAGTGGTGAGAACTGCCACCCAGGGACAAGGTAGAGACTAGACTGTTCAGGAGTCAGTGTGAAGACAGAAAAATAATACCAAGAAGTAAAAATGAGGATGGGGTAAAAAGAGAAAAAACTGGGAGGCACCAAATTCTAATTTTACTTTACAATCTTAGACTTTTATCTCCCTAGGGTCAATGACAGGGGCAAAGTAAAGCTCATGTTGACCAAACTAGTCAGCCTCTGGGTGCTAAGTGCAAAATTCTCAGGAATATTTTACAGGGATAAATCAAGATGTCAAAAAATGCCACATATTATATATTTTATACTTTATACATAAAGTATAAGATATTCAATTTATGGGGAATTTTATAAATAAGCCACATCTCTCTCCTCTTACTGGACTTTGCTCCCAAAGTAAAAGTAACTATGCTGTGATTTACCTTTAAAGTCATTTTATATTTTGTATTTTTTTAAAAGAGGGCTTATCTTTTGCCAGGTGTGGTAGCACACGCCTTTAATCCCAGCACTCTGGAGGCAGAGGTAGGAGGATCCCTGTGAGTTTGAGGCCACCCTGAGACTACATAGTGAATTCCAGGTCATCCTGGACTAGAGAGAGAGAGACCCTACTTTGAAAACACAAAAAAGGGGGGGCTTAAAGTCAGTTCCTAGTTGAAACATTAAAACCAAATAAGTTCAGACATCCAGGTCAATAACCTCCCCTTCTTTTATAATTCATATTACCAAGGAACTAGAGTCCAACCATTTTTCTTTTACTCATCAACTTTGCAAGATTGAACTGAAGGAAAAAAATACAACCAGGTACCCTCCAATGTTTTTAAATTTTATCTTTATTGCCCAAAATTAGATTGATTGAGTAAATATTGTGCTTATATTCCCTTTTTCTCCCCCCTGTCCCCATTCCACTGGGTATCCTCCTCGGTGGGCACACTGGATCAATCCATGTGGAAAGGAGTTATGGATAGCATAGGAGGCAACAAGGTTGCCCTCCCCTTTATGAATTGTAGCTGAGGAGGGTAATGTCTCTGGGTAATCTCTCCCACCATGGCTCTTACAATCTTTCCAACCTTGTTCCGCTCAATTCCCTGAGTCATGGAGGGTGAATTTTAAGTCTCTTTCATTGTTGTTGTTGTGACCTTAAGAGTCTCTGTGCTTCTACTTTAAATTGTGTTTGGAAGTCACTGGTGTCTGTCTCGCTGACTTATCCTGGGTTGACTGATTGGCTGTAGTTATAGGTCTCTTTCTTGCCACACCACTGTCTCAAATGCTTTACTTGGGGACACCCTCCAATTTTTTAATGTTCATCTATATTCCTCTTGAGTCTTATAGCAACATGAAACTCTTCTTCAAAGGTACAGAACTGCCTTCTGATATAGGAAGAAGTTACTGGTTAATATAACTTTAATATGTATTATGCAGCATTGATAATAAACCAATTCTATTATTGTAACATGATTGGTAGAGTATACATTTCTAGGGTAAATAAGTATATAATTAATAAGGTTTTAATGACAGAGTATAAACTATAGAAATAATAAACTATAAAAATAAAAATTTTAATGGGCTCATCTTAGAAAAATCTCTAAAGTAAATTTTAGATTTTGGATTTTGAAAACATATAACAAAGTATCAATATCTGATACTAATGAGAAAGGAGTTTGGCAAGGAGAGAGTTGAGTGAGTTGTCAGAGAATATTAAATGTCAGTACAGCAAACAGCCAGAGCAAGGAAAGAATATAATGCTCTACTGGATTTATTTCTTTAAAATCCAAATTCTCACAAGGCAATATAAATATTTATTTTACAGGAAAGTATAAAATAACACCAGTAGAAGTCAATTAATTTAATTTTAAAAACATATTTCATATTTTGTACCAACCTCAATCATTATTGACTTTTAGGTTTGATAACTGATAACTTAGTTAGTAAACACTATCAGATAGAAACTAAAATAGCATATTTTCACACCTTAGAAAATAAGATGCTAGGGCTGGAGAGATGGCTCAGCAGTTAAGGCACTTGCCTCCAGTGCCTAAGGCCCCAGGTTCAATTCCCCAGGTCCCACATAAGCCAGACCCACAAGGTGGTGGCCCTGGTTCTCTCTCTCTCTCTCTCTCTCTCTCTCTCTCTCTCTCTCTCTCTCTCTGCTTGGAAATGAATAAATAAAATATATATAAAAAAAGAATTTCTATTTTAAAAAAAGAAAATAAGATGCTAATACAAAGCAAAAGAAAATACGGTCTGCCCTTCATACTACTGGAGAAGAACCAATTCTGCTCTGTGAAACATGCATATAATTTTACCACTAAAACTGAAGTTTTACCTAAGGTTTTCTGCCCTTTTGAACTTCAGCTTTTATTATATTTTTGAACAAACATAACAAAAGATGAAGGAAATTTTAGAAAATTGAAAAAGAACTTAAAGTTCAAATTCTTTCAATTCTTTTCTATTTCTGGGCCTGGCATGCATCCTAATGCACAGTAGGTGCACAAGGAACCTTTGCTAATGCCAAGACTTTACAAAGAGGATTAATGCCCACAACCCAAGCTACTCTCCTAAACCCAACAACTCAAAGTGTGTTTAGTGTTATACACTATAAAGTATTTTCCCACAAATTCAAAGTACCAGGCTAACTTTGTCATCTAACTGAACGTAACAGGTGTTTAGTATATCTTTTGCATTTTTGTCTTTAAGACTTGAATTCGAGAGATTTTAGTTATAAATAAGTGTATCAAAATTTGTTTCCAAAGTTCACATTTACTCTTAATTATAATTTTAAATGTAATCAAATTAAGTGACTTGGACTAATGATAGCCTGTATGCTTATCCTAGGATCCACCAATAACTACAAGGTACATAATTTGAGCATATTTTCCACCAAGCCTTAGATTTTTTTGTCTGTAAAATGAGGGTGATCATTTAAAAGATTTCCTTGGAAAAATACACTGATGACTGCAATTTACCTTGAAATGCATAAATAAGAAACTAATGAATGGGGAGAAAGACTTATTATTCATGCAGGCACATCCAATCTACAGCACAGGGATGCACATGGCAAGGACAGCTATGAAGAGAGCACAACACAAAATCGAAAACTTACTTGAAACATTTCAATTTTTGCAACTTATTCTTATAAGAACTTTTATAAGAATTCTTCTAAGTAACTCAATTGTACAATTCTTGAGTGTGTGTTTTGTAGATGACAGCATCTTGCCCCATTGTAAGAATTTGGCTGGGTGTGGTGGCATACACTTCAAGATCCCAGCACTTGAGAGGCAGAGATAGAAGGACCAATGAGTTTGAGGCCAGCCTGGGACTACAGAGTGAGTTCCAGTTCAGCTGGGTTACAGTGAGACACCCACCTCGAAAAAAGAAAAGAAAAAAAAAGGTTGGACATGCCTGTAAGCAAGTAATTAAAATAATCTAAATGGTAGATGTACTCCTCCCCCTCCCGTCTCTCTCTCTCTCTCTCTCTCTCTCTCTCTCTCTCTCTCTCTCTCTCTCTCAGTAGCTCTGATCACTCTACCCTACCTCTAGTCCTTCCTATTCCTGGAAATGGTACCACCACCCACACATTAGCTAAAGCAAAAACCTAAACACTTCAATAGGCTGGTAAGATCTATAACGAAGTCAACACCCTAAAGTTCTCTCCTTTGCTAACCTGTAGCCGTTCAGAACTACTTGCTGCTACTTCCTCTTTGGAGACATTTGAAATCTATCCACCACTTCATTTCTCTGCCACTACTCTTACTAATAATCCAAGTCACCCAATCTAAAAGGTCTCCCTTCTTCCAGTCTTGCCCAATTTTGAAATAAGTGTGGTTTTTTTCTTCCCAGTGTTTTTTAAACTATGTATATGTGTATGCATATGTGTATGCATATATATATATATATGACAATCCTTCCACTCTCTACTTTGGATGCATTAAAAATAAATCCAGGATGGGGTTTTTGCTTGATGGTAGAGCATATAGGAAGGGAGAAAGGAGAATGAAGGAAAGTTAAAAGAAATGGGGAAAATGGAAAGAAAAAGGAAGGGGGAAAGGATAGAAAATTAAAATCCAAACCCTTTCCTGTGGTTTACAGACCTACAAGTAGCACCTGTCTTCTTCAATTGCCTCTAAACTTTGATCTCATTTCTCAGGTCCAGCCAAAAGGGTCTTTCTGTTCCCATAACACACAAGGTTCTTACACAAAGGATATAGTTCCTACTGCATGGCAAGACTCCCTTCTAAGTCATTTCAACTCACAGTTCACTTATACCCTCCCTTTTAGGAATGCCCTTCCTGACCATCCTTTGCAAACTCCAAATGAACAATACTGATAAAATGCTCATGTACTGTGATGGCTAAATTTTACTGTCAACTTGACCTTTTTAGTAATCTTGAGTGGGTCTCTGATGTTGTTCACAGGAAGGCAGCTCTCTCAGTAGGGGGCAGGATGTAAGGAAGTTCAGGGGAGCTAGAAACAGACATCCTTTCCTGGGAGGGCAGTGCAGGGAGGAAGTTCCAGATACTCAGGGAGTCAACAAATCTGGAGAAGGGTTGCAAGATCCTGTCCTAAGGTTATATAAAGAGGGAGAAAATCTCCTCTCTTCCTCCTGCCTGTTTGCTGTTGTGTGTGGTGCTGGTGATGGGTTTTTGTTGTTGTTGTTTTGTTTTTTGGTTTTTTGGTTTTTTGAGGTAGGGTCTCGCTCTAGTCCAGGCTGACTTGGAATTCACTATGTAGTCTCAGGGTGGCCTTGAACTCATGGCAATCCTCCTACCTCTGCCTCCCAAGTGCTGGGGTTAAAGGCGTGCGCTACCACGCTGAAAAGAGGGGTCAGCCTCTTTCACCATTATGGAACTTCCCCTGGATCTGTAGCTTCAATATATATATATATATATATATATATATATATATATATATATATATATATATATATATATATATATATATCCTTTCCTCCTATAACTGTGCCTGGTCTAAAGATTCATCCCAATAGCGCATGAGCTAACTATAACATATGCATTTTAACATTTTAATAATGGATTAATCGCCAATTTGGCAATTTAGTTAAAAGTTATCCTGAGCAATTACCCACTGGATTTTCAAAGATGTATATCCAGTTGCTACTTTTATTTAAGATCAAGGAGAAAATTTGATTTACTAAATATAGCCTTGTTTGAATCTCTAAAACTAAGGTAACAAATGAAAGTAAAATATAATACTCGTTGAAATCAGGCTTCAAGTGTATTTCCAAATAAAGAACTCCCACCACACATACACACACAAAATGTTATAGATTAGATAGCTAGATAAGACAGACAGATGACAGAGAGATATAGACATATAGATATGTGTATAAATAAGCCAGGACCAACACAACAGAAAAGAGAATACCACGTAGGCTTCCATCAGAACACAGAGATTGACAATCTACAATGTTAAGGAGCACTTCAATAGACTGGAAAGATCTATAACAAAGTCAGCTTTTTTCTGTGGAAATCAGAGAAGCGTGGGAGAAACAATGAGACTAAAGAGAAAACAAACTGGAGAGATGAGCAGAAAGAGCAACTGATCAAAAGGCAGCAGAGATTCTGGCTGTGAGCTACAGAGGCAGTCAGATTTACACTCCCCCTTAGTAGTTCCTAGACACCAGCAGGAGCTGTAAGAAAGACTATTCCTCTAGGCTCACCACTCTCCAGGCTTTGAAGCTCAGAGGGCATTTGTACAGTTAGAGACAGCGACAATCATTTCATGAGCAACAGGGATTAAAAAGCAATCTCAAAATTAATAATTGCAAGGTGCATCCCTTAATATAGAGCTCAATCTCACTCTATTTAAAATGCATTGGTGTCTACAGTCATACCCCCCTGAAGCACTTCATGTAGACTGATCTCAAAAGCTACAACAATGTACTAGGGCAGAAGCTGCAGGCCATACTCTCCCTGGAAATTCTTATATACAGGATCAGACTTCTCATTTTTTTAGTTTCTTTGCCTCATACTTATCACAGAAAATCTGAACCCAGCTTTATAACATACTGCCTCTTCTTTGTGAGAGGTATGAAACCATAATACCAAAAAAATTTCAAAAATGTTCTACTAATGTTGATAACACAGAAATTCCATTTCAATAATTCAAAAAAGAAAATAAAATACGGTTGAGTCTCTTAGAAGTTAGAACTGTAGAATGATTCTGAACCTTGGGGAAAGGGAACTGGTGTCCTTCCTTCTCCCCAGTGCTCAGCTATTGACACTCCTCAGCTCTATACTTACACAAAGCTCCATCTCCCAAAACTGTTGTTTGCGGTTTTTCCAACCTTACTTTCTCTTTCCCCTGCAACCAGTAGGGTGGTTTGTAGATGCTAAGGACTCCCATAGACAACCACTATGACAACAGTGAAAACAATGAGAGAGAAAACAGTGCTGGGAAAATAAATGCAACAGCAAGCCATTATGCAGCATTTCTTTTTTATCATAAATGATAAACAGACACACAAAAGCAGATTATAAACTGTAAAAGTAGTTATAAAATATTAAGAAATTTTTTTAGTATTTATGCTCTTTAGGTTTATTCAATTTTAATTGTGTATCTATGTATGATGTGTATATGGTGTCCAAGCACATGAATGTGGAGAAGTCAAAAGACAGCCTCGGATGTTGGTCCTTGACTTCCACCTTGTTTGAAGCATGTATGGTCTCTCATTGTTCACTGCTGTGTTCACCCCATGAGCTTTCCAGGAAATTCTCCTACATCTGCCTCCTTTCAAAATGTAGGTGCAGGGCTGGAGAGATGGCTCAGCGGTTAAGGCACTTGCCTCCAGTGCCTAAGGCCCTGGGTTCAATTCCCCAGGACCCACATAAGCCAGACCCACAAGGTGGTGGCCCTGGTGCATTCTGTCTCTCTCTCTCTCTCTCTCTCTCTCTCTCTCTCTCTCTCTCTCTCTCTGTATCTCTCTGTATCTCTCTGTATCTCTCTGCTTGAAAATGAATAAATAAAATATTTTTTAAAAAATGTAAAAAATGTAGATGCATTGGGATTACAGGCACCTGCTACAGTGTCTAACATGGATTCTGGGGATCCAAACTCAGGTTCATGCTTGCACAACAAATGCTTTATTCATTGAGCTACCTCACCAGCTTGACAACTTAATAATAGTGGCTGTTTGGGTTGGGGGAGTGGGGAGACAGCTCAGTGGGTAAGAGCACTTGC
This sequence comes from Zapus hudsonius, assembly GCA_004024765.1. NCBI lineage: Eukaryota > Metazoa > Chordata > Mammalia > Rodentia > Dipodidae > Zapus > Zapus hudsonius. Next base: position 23,959 of record PVHP010025108.1, read on the forward strand.
TAATGCAAGCATGATGACCTAAGAGGGCCTGACACTACCTGAGTTCAATTTCCCAGCACACATATAAACAGCTGGATCTCAGTCCTGTGGGAAGCAGAGGCTATAGTATCACTAGGGCCCAATGGCAGCAATATTGAGTTCAGTGAAAGACTCCATCTCACTGCGTGTGGTGAGGCACACCTTTCATCCCAGCACTTGGAGGCACAAGTAGGAAGATCGCTGAGCTCAAGGCCACCCTGAGACTACATAGTGAATTCGCTAGAGTGAGACCCCAACTCGAAAAACCAAAAACAGAGTACTTCATATCAAGGAAACAAGTGGGTAAACAACAGAGGAAGGTCACCCTACAGGCATTCTCTGCCTCACATGTGCACACGGAGTGTGGATGCATCTTCACGAACACACACACCATAAAAATGTTAAAATACATACCTTTTTTTTTAAAAAATAGTGGTTATGGCTGTACTTGCAAAATTCTATATTTTTTTAAAGAAAGAAAGAAAAACTTAGCTGGGAGTATATATAGTTCAAAGGTAACAATCAAAAGGCCTGGGTTCAATCCTCATAAATGTTAGGTCAAAATTCAGGCCCCAACATGGAGGTGTGGAGCCTGCCTTGCTGGCCCTGGACAAACAAGCTGATCTTGTTTTCCAGGGGGGAAATTCTCTACCTCAGGCTCTAACCCCTCCCTGGGACCTATGACTGCAAACTCTAATCCCATTCTAAACTGTGAACCTAGGGCAGCTTCTCTTTTCCTTTAAAAACCAAAGCCAGCTACACGCAGTTGGCTTTCTCCGCTCTGCAGAGATTGCCTGGCATCTCTCTCTCTCTCTCTCTCTCTCTCTCTCTCTCTCTCTCTCTCTCTCTCTCTCTCTCTCTCTTTTTTCTCAAAATAAAGCTTTTCCTTCCTTTCAGAGTGGTCTCACATGGTCTCAAACCTTACATCTGGTGCCGAACCCGGGTAGGAGAGACCCCCGGTTGCCCCCTCAGGTGGCTGGACCTCCTTCCCCAACCAGACCACCACCAAGCTGCCATCAGCCCTCTGAAAGCCTCAGACTGTCTCTCTGCTGCCGGCTGTCCCACCCACCACGATTCAGCCTCAATCCTTCTCGCTCAGCCTCATTCCCCCTCTCTCCCTCATTCCTTCTCACTTGGCCTTGTTCCTTCTCTTGGTCTCTGCCTCACCTTCTCCTAGGCGATTGGGGAGTGTCCTTGGGTTAGCCTAATTTCAGCTTCTGCCTATTGTTGGAAGTCGTGCCAGCACGCCAGGCTATACCCCTCACCGGGTTCAGGGCTCACCCCAGGTGT
>PVHP010025109.1:2500-25909 GCA_004024765.1 Zapus hudsonius
ATTAGAACAGAAGCTTGGGGATGGCCAGTCCTGCCCTTCCCTGCCACATGGAAAGCCCTCTTCTAGCATTCAAATTTCCATGTCATTAACTCCTGCGAGATGACAGAGGACTGGGCATCCATAAGGTGATGTGTGGCAATGAGTGAGCAGGGGTAAATAGAGCAGATGGGTGAGCGGGTAGATGAATGGATGGGTGGTGGGTGAGCAGGTGGGTGGGTGGATAGGTGAATGGGTGCTTGGGTGGGTGGGCAGGTGGATGAATGGATAAGTGAATGAGTGCATGGGTGGGTGGGTGAGCAGGTGGGTGGATGTATAGGCAAATAAGTGCATGGGTGAGTGAGCAGGTGGATGGGTGGATAAGTGAATGAGTGCATGGGTGAGTGAGCAGGTGGATGGGTGGATAAGTGAATGAGTGCATGGGAGGGTGAGCAGGTGGATGGATAGGTGAATGACTGCATGGGTGAGTGGGTGAGCAGGGGACAGGTGACCCTAACCCTAACCCTACATCTCAGAGCTCCAACTATCCACATCCCAATTGTGGCCCTCACCAAAATCCTGCTGGACTTTGTCCTCACCCTCCTTACCTGTCACTGCCCCTCACATGCCCCATTCTATGGCAGCCATTCTCATCCTGTCGTCTCCCTGCCCCAGGCCCTTCTAGGATCCGCCCCTTCCCACACCAGATAAGCAGCTGCCACTTCCAGAGCGCTGGCCCTCTGTCTATCCAAGCCAGATCCTGGAACCCCTGCATCTCTGTGAGACTTGCCGTGTGCCCACCACCCTCACCTTGAAGTCAGTGAGGCCTCTCTTCCCGCGCCTGGGATCTGCAGGCAGTGGCTGGTGGGATCTTTGACTGCTCAGGAGGGCGGGGATGGTGCCCAGCTTGCGTTGTGTTTGAGGACTAACCAAGGGGAGGAACAGGCTCTCGCATGTTTTATTTATTTATTTATTGACTTGCAAGCAGAGAGAAAAACAGAGAATGAGTGCACGTGTGCCATTTTGTGCATCTGGCTGTACATGAGAACTAGGGAATCGAACTTGGGTTGTTAGGCTTTGTAGGCAAGCACCTTAACAGCTAAGCCATCTCTCCAGCTCCATACGTGTGTTTTTTATTATTTTGTGATCAGGGATGTACCCAGGGCCTGCGCATGCTAGGCAAGCACTCGACCACTAGTTAGTATGTCCACAGCCCTCTTTTACTTTATCTTTGGACATGGGTCTCACTAAGCTGCCTGGGCTGACCTTGAACCCATCCTCTTACCTTAGGCTCCTGAGTGTCTGGATGACAGACCTGCTCCCCTAGGCCTGGCCTTCCTCCATGTTGGGCTGTGATTATTGTTGATAATGTATCTGCCTTCCCCACCAGATGGTGTATCCCTCAAAAACAGACACCAGGTTCATCATGGACACAAGGTTGTATTTGATGCATATCTGTGAAGGCCCTTCCTACCTAGGCAGCAGCCTGGGTTCTGGAGCCCGTCCTTAGTAGGGGCTCCCCAGGACACAGTTATGGCCCTGGGCATCTATTGATAAATGGAGACAAAATGGCAGAATCATGTCACTGAACCCCACCCACCCCAGGCCTCAAACACCCTCCTTTCTGGAGCAGAGCAGACCCATAGGCCGGGAGCGGTCACACTGTCCCAAGAAAGAGTCATCTGTCTCTGAAGAATAGGAAGATGATCTTGCTTGTCTCATAGCCCGGGGATCTGACACTGTTTGGGACCCAAAAGTCATGTAACCATTCTCCTGCCATGACCAGCTGCTGCAGGCGTCTCCGGGCACACAGCGGAGCCCTGCCAGCTGTTGGGGACAAGAAAGCGCCTGGGCAAGGAGAGTTTCTACCTTTGAATGTGCTGAGCCAGCACAGGGCTGCCATCTCTGGGTCCTGGCATGGGAATCTCAGTAACTTAAAAGATGGTGACATTGAGCCTCCAGTCCTATCCCTGACAGTGACCTGAGGACAGGACCCAGGACAGACCCCGCTGCCCTCCATTCTTGCCAGGGGTCCTCTACCTTGGCCTCCCACTTCCATATATGGAGGCGGAAGCAGCTGGAATATGAATGCTTCCTTTGGTCCCCAGGCTGGTGAAAGCCCACATCAGTCACTCCCAGGCTCTGTGACCCTGGAGGCGTCCCTGACCTCAGATGGGGACGTGTGTTACACGGCATACAGTAGGGCTTCTGTCGCATGTGGTAGGTGCTGTGGTTGTTATCATGCTTCCTTTGTGGGACATCTTCTCCAGCAACCATCTGTGTGGGATGAGCTGGGAGAGAAACAGGCCCGGCTCCCTGTGTCTGAGGGCAGAGAAACCCTTGGGGAAGGAGTCAGAGGAAGAGCCCCGACTACCACTGGGGAAACTGGGAGAGACAGTCTGCATGGCTGCCATTTCTGATAGGGAGGTCCCCACCCCAAGGGACAACCAAGTGAATGCACATGTGTCTAGGTCTGTATTTTCCCTGGGGATTTCACAAGCCTGTGATGTAGACCCACGGCAGAAGAAACAGATGAAATAGATCTACTTGGTCTCTCAAGTCCCCGGCCAGAACCATGTCCAATTGCAAAGGATAGAAGATCCAGTGATGAAGACCCTGCCTGTTCCAGGTCCCCAGTGGAGCCAGGGTGGGAGAAAGGGCACAGGCCAGGGCTTCTGACTGGATGTGTGTAGCCACGTGATCCCCTGCCTGTGGCTGCAGGGCCAGGGGTTGAAGGGCTGGAGAAGATGCCATTAAAGGAAGTAATTGACGGAAGCATCTAAGCTCATCTTGTCTGGCTGCTCAGAGCCCCACCATGCCCTAAGCCCCACTCATAGGGAATCCAGAGCCTTGCACCCCTGAGCCACATCCCCAGCCGAAATGACCTCATTTTATACCTAAGGTGCAGACAAGTCACATGACTCCAGTGCTCAGTCGGACTCCTTGTCAGTAGAGGGTCCTTGCTTCTTGGCTAGCATGGGCTGGTTCTGCAGATAAGCCCCACTCACTGCTGATCTCTGGTACAGAGGGGATCCCCAGCCTGGCCACAGTGGTCCTCTGAGCTCAGCAGCCCTGGGAGAAAAAGCTGGTGGACAGGGGGTGGCAGAGATGCTTCTCTGAGCTGTTCTCAGACCCTTCAGACTTCCATCGTTTTTTCTCCTACAGACCAGCAATAGGGGAGCACACAGGTGGATGCACCCCCAGGCTCTCCGGGCAGGGTTCCTGCCTATTGGAGTGCAGGGTGGGCTCCTAGGTAATCTACTTGTGGGCTTGTCATGGTTTGATCCAGGTGTCCCCCACAAACGAATGTGTTCTGAATGCTTGATCCCAGCTGATGGCAATTTTGGAATTGGAACCTCGTTGGAGGTGTGTTGCTGGGGGCGGGTTTATGGGGCTTATAGTCAGCTTCCCATTGTCAATGCTTGACACTCTCCTGTTGTTGTTGTCCACCTGATGCTGGCCAGGAGGTGATGTCCACCCTTTGCTCACACTGTGGTTTTTCTTGCCATGATAGAGTCTTCTCTCAAATCTGTAAGCCAAAATAAACCCATTCCTCCATAAGCAGCTTTTGGTTGAGTTCTTTTCTGCGCAGCATTGAGAAAGTTGACTACAGCACACTGTTTATTCAGATGCCCTCCTGGATCTTGCCAGGCTCATTGGCTGTCCAGTAAGTGTCATCTTGTGTCCCGGATGGGATGGGAATGCCAGCTCTACTTCCTCCTCACGGTGTGACCTGAGGCAAGCTGCTAGACCTCTCTGAGCCTCTTTCTGGGCTGAGTCCTGAAGCAGAAGTCTGGCCTGTGGTCAGGAAATGCAGTTTCCTCAGTCTCTGTCTTCTCATGAAGTGTCCCTGCTCAGCTGACATCTGCAGACAGGCTCCCACACTTCCTGGGAAACTGCTACCCAATGTAGTCCCGCCCCTCCGAGATTCAGTTCACAGTGATCGGAGGGAATTGGTGACCTCTGGTGCCCTCGATGCCAGGGCCATGGTGGGAGCAGTTACTTCATCCTGTCAATACTCTTGACACAATCAAGTGTAACCAAAATACTTGAGAAATTGGCGATGGGTCTTGTGTGCTGGGACCAGCACACAGGGCACTCTGAGGGTAGTTCTGGGAACTGGGTGGCAGCCATTTTCACCTTACTCCATCCTCCTATGATCCTCAGCCTCTGAGTGAGGATGAACCTGTGGGGAAACTGAGTCATGGCAGGTGGAAAGGCTCTTGTCCACAAGGTTTGCTTTGCACACGCGTGCACGTAGGTCCTATGTGTGCGGTTTTCTGTGGATGACCCTAAGCTTCTTCCAGGAAGTCTGTGGCCTCCACAGATGGGACCTTGGACAGCCCAACCATCATGGTACCCATCACCTCTGCTTGCATGGTCCCTTGGGCTTTCTGCAGACGAACAGGTCTGTGCTGGCTGGGGTGCAGGGATAGAATGGCGGGGGCATTGGTGCTGGTCCTCCAGGGCCTTTGAAGTAGACATAGGGCTGGTCACCCTAACAATAGCCAGCCATGGCCTGTAGTGACCTTGGGGAGGCAGACCTCCTAACTGGCCACTGCATGTAGTCTGGTGGGGTGGGGACTCTGGTAGGACACCAAGGACAAAATGTTGGTGTCACTGTGTCTAGTCCTTGATATTCCCTACCTAGTGCCAAGCCAGTTCTTTCTAGAACACTCCAGTCCAAGGGTATCAGGCTTCCTCAGACCTCAGCCTTCCCAAGATGCTAATGTACTAAAGGACTAAACTAGGGGCCCAGCCCATCTCCTCTGCCCCTCCTGTCCTGACTACCCCTCTCCAAGGACAGGTCTGCACTGCTTGCCTTCCATGTGTCCCCGAGGCTCTCAGAGACAGATGGGTGCCACCCTGGGAGCAGCGGCAATTTCTCCAGAGTTCTGTGCACCCCAGTTGGAGTGGGAGTGGGTCCCACTGGGGTACATATGCAGGATTTTCATTTTTGTTTCTCGGCCAGCCTGCGTCAGCAGAGTCATAAATCTAAATGGACTGATTAAAGCCTGAGGAAGAGAGGGCAACTCAACTCGGTGGCTATTCAGTGAGGCCAGGGGGAGATTTGGAAACCCAGTTTCCTTTTGTGGTGTTCACAAGAGGGGGGCTCTCATTCCTGCACAGTCGTGGTCTGTGTTTCATTATTTGGGGCTTTTTCTTTACAGCTCTGTCCATGGGGTTATATGGTTTTGTTACATAAAGTGATTTCAATAAGGGAACGTGGTCATTGTCAAATTAGGACCCAGACACATGTCTGGAGAGGAAGCAGCCAGGGCTGAGTTGTGGCCCGGATGAGGAGGCTTCTCCTGTGCCAGGTGGAGGGGGCTGGGCCCAGGTGAGACTTAGTCCTGGGCTTGGGAGTGGCCCAGGGTGACAGATCCACGATGAGGTCTCCTTTCTGAGCACCCCATCACTTCTTTCTCTCAGCCTTGCCTCTCTGGAGCCAAGCATACTCCTGCCTCAGGACCTTTGCACCTGCTGCACCCCCAAGGCCGCCATATTCTCAACGAGGTTTCCCTGAGGACTCCACACCTCTGAACACAGCCCCCTCACCCTTCTCGGCCTTTCTTCTCACCATTGTTGTCTGGATCCCCCAGGCTCATTTATTAAGAGTAAATGGCTGGGTTCCAGAGTTCTTTAGAAGATGGGGCATCTGGTGTCAAAGGAGACCAGAAAGCAAACACCCTCCCACCACAGGATTCCGGTTTGAGAAGCAGGGTAAGCAGAACTATTTATTTACCCTGTGAGGGAGACTGAGGCAATACCTCCCTGACAAGCTCAGTTTTCCCACAGGCTCCAGTGCCCACAGTATCCCATGGTCGCCTCCTCCTTCTTGCCCATTGTCCCACTGACCGTTCCAGGTCGGAAAGCCATTCGGCACTGTCCTTGAGGCTCTGTCCCTTCCAGCTTCATGTGCGCAGGTCCAGCCCTGAGCCTCAGAAGGGGGCTCCAAGTGGGATGTGTCCTGATGTTAATGGAACTGGCTAAGAGGAAGGTGTACCCAACCATGACCTGACCCCACAGGACTGGGGACCTTGCCAAGAGGACAGACATACATACTGAGAAAACCGCTGGTGTAGGTGAAGACAGAGAGGGGATGGCATGTCCACAGGGCCAGGGGGACATGGAGCCTGTGGGAGGGAGCCTGGGACAGTGACTTCTCCTCCTAACTCAGAAGAACCTTGCTCACAAGCGGTACTTCTCAGAGCCTCTGGTCCCTCATCTGGGAAATTAGGTTGATCAAACCACCTCACCCAGCTGTCACGAGCCTTCAGTGAAACAGAGAAAGTCATCCCCCAATGGCCGCTGGTGGCAGCAATATTGGGTTGTTCTCACTGACATTTTTAGGATTAGTACAGTCTGCCCAAGACAGAAAGCCCCATGGGTGACTTTGGTCAGCAAAAAGAGAAGGGGGTGCCCTCGTGTACACGCACCTGCCTGGGTACGTGTGCCTCCACAAACACGCACCTTCCCAGACACGCACCTTCCCTATTCAAGGAATAGGGAGGCCCAGACACACACCTCCTCAGACGCACCTTCTCATATGTGGGCTTCCTCACCTGCCTCTCTGACACCCTCGTCTCCTTGTACTCGGACTTTCTAGACCTTTCTAGGCCTTCATGTACACACGCACACACACGCATCCATGACGTAGCCTTATTGCCTGTGTCTCGAAGAGGCATTCATGCCGAAAGAATGACGATGATCAAGATTCTAGGGTCGTGTCTGCGGGGCCTGGGGAAACCGAGGGCTCTTAACCCAGGCCTAGAGAGGCCAGGGCTGTATAAATAAAGCATCACAGAGCAGGGGCCTTGGGAATAAGCAACAATAAGACCTGGGATCCCAGCTTCTGCATCTATTCGTTATGTGACTTTGGATGTACCTTTTACCCTCTCTGAGCCTCCTTGTTTACAACGACAAATGAGGAACAGAAGTCCCCAGGCCACTGAGCACATCCAGGGACTTCTCAGAGTTGTCACAGTGTCCCCAAACTCTGTTCACAAAGCCAGCCAAGGTAAGGACACAGGTCTGCTGTGAGCCAATCAGACAAGGCAGGGTTGGCTATGCTGACCTCAAAGCCAGCTCCCAGAGGAGCTGACCAACATCCAAACACCTCACAGTCCCCACCCTGCCATTCCAGCCCAGAGAAAACAAAACATTGAGCAGGAGGACCCGCACCCCGCTGCCCAGCCGATGGCTGCCCGCTCCAATGGAGCAGGCTGGCCATCCGCCTGGTCTTCTGAGCACTGGAAGGGGGGGTGCTAAATGAGGAAGCTGGCAGATGTGGTCGGCTCTGAGAGTTACCACCTGGGATTTTGTTTCTCCCCTAGAAGACAGGATGCCCTGGCACGCAGGCTCTCTTCGCTGGCAGACGTAGGGCTCTTGTAAACAGAAACCACAGAAGAGAAGAGAAAGCTCGCCTGCCAGGTGCCCGATCTGGGCCAGGCTCTGGGGCTAAGCAAGGAAGACAAGGGGCTGAGGGCCCTTGGGAGGCATGCTGTGCATGGTGTGGGCATGGTTTCATGTGCCCCCTAAGGGCTCACATGTTGGGAGCTTGGTCCTGTGTAGCCATGTGGGAGGTGGTGGGACCTTTAAGAGGCGGGGCCTAGCAGGAGGGTGTTAGGTCCTTGGGGGCTTGAGGTGGGTCTCAGAGGGTCCCTGAGCTCTCAGAGAGCAGGATGTCCCAACAATAAGCTTCTTGTCTCTTCCATGTGGTGGTCTCCACCTGTACTCACTCCTGCCGCCCACCTTGGAGCCCTTGCCAAAGCTTCGTTCCTCCAAACACTTTGAACTTTCAGCTTCCAAGACTATGACCAAAACAATGGTGGTTTCACAGAAAACAGACTAAGACAGGGTGCCCGAAGGTCATACCAACTCTCAGAATGTCAGGCTTGTGATAAACCTAGTCATGGACTAGTTTCAGGGACTTTCAGGGATGGCCAGGCTGGTGTGATGACCACGAGTGCATCTAAAGGAGAAATTACAGCAGATGCTTGTCAAAAATAGCCAGGAGCCAGATGCGGTGAGGCATTCCTGTAATCCCAGCACTCCAGAGTTGGAGCAGGAGAGCTGGGTTCAAGGTCATGTTCTGCTACAGATCAAGTACTGAGGTCAGCTGAGCTACATGAGACCTGCCTCAAAGCAGACAGACAGACATGAAATGGAAAGAAAGACTTCATGCAGACCTCTAGAATAGAGAATGTAATTCAAATATGGCAAGGATGGATGGAGAGGTTACCTGAGGGGCCAGGTGGGACTCATTGGGTACAGAGTGACCAAGATCTTGGTTAGGAGTCCAGGTAGGGAGAGAATGCTGAGCTGTCCATCAGGGTCCCGCTGAAGGCTTAGATGTAGAGGGTGGGCACGAGACTGTCCGTGGAGAGCAGGATTTCTAGTAACTGCTGAGTAGGACTCTGTCTAGCCAGGGACACATGTCCCTAAGGAGGGCTCGGAGCAAGCAGCTGGACCTTGGTAGGGGAGGGATGCTTGGTCATGGTCAGAGGGTGATTAGCTGGAGTTCAGGACAGAGTATGACCAGGCTCCCCAGGGAGGTGGCAGTATCCTGAGCTAGGGTGAAGGGGATGGACAGATGTCCAGGGACAGGAGTGGTGACAGAGGACCCGGAAGTGCTGGGACTCAGAACTGTGGGGCTCTGGTGGGCAGTGACAGAGCTGGGGCTTCCAGCCAGGGTTTATGGACAGGAGGGACAAAGACTAAATTAGCTTCTGCTGAGTGGGCAGGGGGAGGAGTAGACAGACACTCAGGTCCCTGGGACATCAAGGTGGCTGCTTTGGGGCGAGTGAGTGGTGGGCTGGGAACTCTGGCTGATTGTCCATAGTCGGTCATCTTCCCTGTTTCTTGCTACCAGAGCCCAGATTTTTGTTAGGTGACAACATGTGCAGGCCCAGAGGGATGAGCTGTCTAGGAAGGGAGACCAGGTCCCCCAGGGAGCCAACTGAGACTTGTGGTCAGGACCCTCATGGCTGTAGAAGTGTCTCCAGCCCCTCCACATCCTGAAAACAGGTAATCAGGGCATCTGCTTCCTGGGGACTGTCATGAGGTCTCCACAGCCTCAGTCTGGCCCACCTCATCAGCTTCCATGATGATGATGATGATGGATGATGATGATGGATGATGCATGGGATTTTGGGAAAAGAGCCTGAGGCAGGCTGGGAGTATCTCCAGCTCCCACCTATCTTGCACTGATCTTCCTGTGGCCCTCAGCAGGATCCAGGTCTGCAAGACGATGGATGACGAGGTGGAGAATGTGAGGCTCAGAGAGAGGAAGCAGCTGCCCAGGTCCCCCAAAGGGGGAGGAGTTCAGTGACACTGAGGTCTGGGTCTTGGAAAATGATAGGGCACCCCTGCCCTGTCCCTAGCAGGGGCTTTGTTGGCATGGAGTTAGAACAGCTCAGGAAAATCTGGCAGGAGCTGGCACCTGCCAACTGGGGGAGGAGTGAGAGGTGACATCAAGGGGCAGTAAGGCCACATGGAGGACCCTCCAGAGTCAGGCAAAGACACCCTGCCCCTTCCTGGGGCAGAGCCTGGGTCCTGAGCTGACCCTCAGACACATCTAAGTGGGGAATCTCATGCCCATAACTGAGTGACCAGGAGCTCAGTCTATACATAAAAGGGACACAAAGTCATCCATTCCCACTCTTCCTTCCCTGCCTGGAAGCCCAGGGTTTTGAAAATTAGCCATTCTCACAAAGGCCCACCACATCCCATGGAACATGGAGAGAAAATTCACAGGTGCCAGGCTCACCCACTCCTGTCCCTTGCAGCTCCCAGGAGTGATCACTCCTGCCCTGCAGCCCCAGGCTCACTCCTGCCCTACAGCCCCCAGGAGTGATCACTCCTGCCCTGCAGCCCCCAGGAGTGATCACTCCTTCCCTACAGCCCCCAGGCTCACTTCTGTCCCTGCAGCTCCCAGCCCAGTGGTGGCTTGGGCTGCCAACAGCTGGCAGAGGCTGAACCAAAGTGGAGGAATTCAGGGCTGGAGCCAGCAAGACACTCCTTTCCAGCCAACAAGTGACCCCTTGCATATTTCTGGGTAATGTGCTGAGTGGCCGCATCCTGCTGGCGGGAATGGGCAGGGAGATCATGTGGGGGCCAGACTGTCCCCGAGAACCCACCAACTTCCGTATGACTCAGGAGCGCTCTGGGTGGAGCTTTGGTGGACATGGGCCAGACCAGAAGGGAAATGGACTCTGGGTCTTAGCCACCGTTGGTGTCAGGAATGCTGGCTAGCCTGCCACATTTGGGAGAGTGCATGTCCCTCTTGACTGGGGACCAGTCTCATGTCACAGATAGATTCACCTGACAACTTCCCGACAGTAGCTATTGCCAAGTGGGAGCTGGGTACCGTATGGCCAAGATCCTGCTGGCATCTGTAGCCCATGTAAAGCCATATCCGTGTCACAGGTCCTGCAGGTAGCTGTTGTGACATTGAGGAGTTTTCCTGAATATATTGGGAAGTCATGCTGCCTGGTGGAAAGCCAACAGGCCCTGGAATGAGCTAGTCTGGGTCCAGCCCTGCCTCCTTACTGGCTGACTCTGACCTCAGACTTGTCACCATCTCTCCCAGCCTAGGCTTTAGGTGGGACGGCAGGGCTGGGGGTGTAGCTATGGGGCTTACTGGAAGACTATTGTTGGTTACACATCATTGGTGCTCCACAAATTCTAGAATTGTGACCAGATCCCCAGTGTTTGGATTGTGCTGGGTGGGTCCCCCTCTTGAGTGTCTGCTGAAATCCTAGCCCCCAGCTCCTGAGGGTGCGAATGAGGCTGCTGGTGGAGACAGGGTCTCCAAGGAGGTGGCTGAGGCTGGGGCATGGTGGCGTACACCTTTAGTCCCAGCACTCAGGAGGCAGAGGTAGGAGGATCACCATGAGTTCAAGGCCACCCTAAGGCTACATGTGAATTCCAGTTCAGCCTGGGCTAGAGGGAGACCCCACCTCGGAAAAAAAAAAAAGAAAAGAAAAAGAGGTGGCTGAGGTGGAAGGAGGTGGTTCATGTGGCACAGAAGGGTTGGTGTCCTTACAGGAAGCAGTCAGGATACTGACCCTCACACAGGGAAGACAGTGACTCTCACTCAGGGAGGACGCTGACCCTCACTCAGGAGGACACTCACCCTCACTCAGGGAGAACACTGACCCTCACTCAGGGAGGACGCTCATCCTCACTCAGGGAGGACACTGACCCTCACTCAGGGAGGACTCTGATCCTCACACAGGGAGGACACTGACCCTCACTCAGGGAGGACTCTGATCCTCACACAGGGAGAACACTGTCCCTCACTCAGGGAGGACGCTCATCCTCACTCAGGGAGGACACTGACCCTCACTCAGGGAGGACTCTGATCCTCACTCAGGGAGAAGGCAGATCTACCTGTCAAGGAGAGAACCTCCCACTGCACCTTGATCTTGGTGGCTTGTAGGACACGGTGGAGGTATCTACTTATCACTTAAGCTGAACCCATAGACTGGGGTGCTTTATGATGGCAGTGGTGCATGGGCCCCAAAGTAGCCCCGAAGGGTTCTTGTGGCCTGCGTGGGACCTCACTGATGCGCCTGCCTTGGCACCTTGTGTCTTCAGGGATGCCCCATGCCTAGGACATTCCTAAAGGCTGCCACTCAATGGGAGAGCATTTGCTTGGCATGTCCAAGGGCCCAATTCTGTTCCCAGCCACAAACGCCAACGTTCGTCCTGGCATTATTTTGCTCACAGGGCCATTGAAGAGACAGACAGCCAGCAATGTGATGTGTCCGTCCCTTCAACAGAGCCCAAGCCAGCTTAACCCCTTCGTGGACCTGCATATTGAACTCAGAAACATGGGGATGGGCACTCTGGGTTCTGCATGGCACCCAAATGTTCCCAGCCCCGACCCAATCACGTGTTCATCTTTTCTCACCAAGGAATGGGGCTATTTTTACCCCAGATTTACACTCAGGGCTAAGAACAGGCCCAGGATGGTGAAGCCATTAGCAGCTGAGATGGGTTAATCCTCTGAAACAGAAATCAGGTATAATTGAGGTCCAGGGGAAGCAGGGGAACCCACAGCAGTGGGAGGGGGCAATAGGACTTATGGGGGTCTTCTTAAATGCCGCTGCCACAGACAGATGAAGCACACTGGGTATGCAGTATGGGTGGGTGTCCAGCACAGTGTCCCAGTGCCCCCTGACCCAGACTCATACTGTCTGTGGGTTTCTCCCACCTGGGGTGAACCACTGCTTATGTCCTGCAGTGACCTAGGCATCTTGATGGCAGAGACAGTGTCCCTTTCATCCTCCATGTCCCCACACCTCACATTCCTCTCCATGGTAGAAGGTAGCCGAGTAGTAAACATTGACTCTGGTGGTCTGTGCCAGGCCCTCCCAAGCCCTGAGACTTTCTGTCTCATGTCCACATGCCACTGCGACCAGACCCACTTCACAAACTCACAGAAACGACTTGCTCAAGGTCAATGCCAGCAGGTGTGTCCAACCTGCAGACCTCAGACCGCACGCAGTAGGTTACCTGTGAATGCAGCCCAACACAAAATTATCAGCTTACTTGGAACATCTTGAGACAGTTTTTGCGACTCGCTTGCATAGCTCTGGAGCCTGACTGTGTAGGTGACGACATCATGTCATAGTGTCTAAAGGCTGGATAGTCCCAGAGCCTGGGCCCGGCACCCCACTGTGCAACCCTGTGGTACCCACTTCTAAATGAGCACATGGTTCTATCTCTTATGACCTACGAGGTCTGAATCACATCCTTGAATCTCATCAAGCCCTTATTTCCTAGACTATCACATGAGCTCCTACCCATCACTGCCAGGAAATTTGGCCTGGACTGTTGAGGACTGAGAACTGGCTTCTAGTTGTGTGAGTGGTCACTTTGGAAGGGCGGGAGGGTGAACACTGTGAAGGGCCACCAGCGGCCTTGGGTCTGCATGAGGCACATCTGAGGAGCAAAGGTAGGGCTCAGGCCTCTCTCCAGGCACAGTGATCCGCTGTTCCTTGGTCCCTCCTAGCCCCCAGCATCCTGCTCAGGAAGCCTCCGGCTTTATGCAGGATGGAGTATATGCAGGCTGTCTGCACATGAGCCAGCCAGGCTCACCGTCAAGATGTGAGATCATGATGACCTCTTATGTCGCTCTGGCGGGGACAGCCCTGGGTGTGATGGTTTCCAGTCTTCCGGAAGGGAAAGGCTAGGCCTGCTGGATCCAAGATTCTGGCCAGCATAGGAAGGGTTCCCTGTGGAGAGGAGATTCTGCCCGGTTGGCCGTGGGGCCTGGATGGTACCCAGAGAGTTTCCAGGGTGTTCCCGGAATCTCTCTCTGGGATCTAGCTCCCGGTCTGACACTGTTGGAGTTGATGCTGGAACAGGTCACTGCTGGTTCTAAGCTGGACAAGAGATGGCTGGTCCTGAGTCCCAAGGGGTAGAGAATGGGAGAGTCCTACAGCCTCAACTTGGAAGCTCCCATGTCACAGATGAGGGCCTGAAGGCCTTGGGCCTGTGCTGGGTGCCGCCTATACTTCCTCTTGTGATACCCAGGGTAGGATCAATGCGATCGGGTCATGTGTAACCCACATCCCTCTACTGGAGACTCACCCAGCCCTGGACAGGAGGAAGTGGGCCTTGGGGAAAAGGTGATGAGACTGACTGCCAAACCCAAGGTCAGCATGGGGAAGGGGATGGCGGAGACTCCCCATGAGGACACTCCTAGGACCCCTCTACCCGCTCTTTCTGGATCTGCTCCCCGTTCCCAGGGAGCTATGGCTTATTCACATGGTCTTCAGTTGTCTACGAGCCCTGGCTTGGGGTCAGGCACTGTCCAGGAGCTTGTGTCTGCCTTTGAGACCTTGTGTGGGTGTGGCTAACTTTTTTTGGGGGGGATATTGCATGATGGGCAAGCTGGGTTGAGGGGTCACGGTGGGCACCTCAGCCAGAGAGGCCATTCTGAAGGACTGGCCTGGCCAGGTTCCCTTCCTGTGGTGGTTAAGACAGAAGCCACCTGGAGTGGTCTTGGTCGCTGTGGCTGCTGGGATGGAGGCTGGGCCAGGAACTGTGGGACACAGAGACTCATTCTTGCACCCAAAGCGACTCGGAAAAAGCCAATGGGTTCTGGAAGATAAAGCCAAGGGTAGCACAGGCCACTGGGAGACCCCTGGAGGCAGTCTCCAGGGAAGGAAAAGGAAGTCACACTTCAGTTCATGCTGTCATCCGCAGCCCATGATGTGGGGTTCTGGGACACGATGACCCCAGAGGACCCACAAGCGCTGGTTAGGTGCTGGTCTGAGCAGGTGTGTCACCCTAGGTACCTGTAGAGACCCTCGGCTCCTGTGGGTTGCTGTGAGAAGGTGGGGCTCTGGGAGGTGACTGAGTCATGGGGTAGAGTCCACTGTGGGATTAGCCAAGTCCCCTCCCAGCCACCTGTGAGGACGGAGGCTGGCCATTCTCAGTGACCAGGAAGAGCTGGCTGCAGCTGAAGTCAGACTGTCCCCTCCTACCTGAAGGAGCCACCTGAGGCCAGGGAACAGGTGGGGAGTGGGACAAGGCCCACCCACAGGAAGACAGCCAAGGCTGTGGGCTGAGGAGACCCAGAGAGGCTTTACAGAAGGTGTATGTTAGCCACATGGCAGTTCTCTGCCGTCACTCATGGTTGGGATACTGTCCCAGCCAGAAGGGGCTCTTGCTTCCTCACGCATCCATGTCCCATGATTCCCAAAGGAGCTGCTTTATGACACATCTTTCCACAAACAAGAGCCAGGGACGTTGAAAAAAAGCATAGTCTTCAAAAATTTTTTGGAGCAAATATGTCTTTTCATGACATAAAGGATGATTTGATGAAGGCAGACCTTGGCTCCAACCTTTCTGCGGTTCTCTAGCACGCAGGGGAGGGCTCAGTTCTTGACAGGCAATTGTACACCACTTCCACACATGTACACATACATACACACAGACATACACACCTGAACCCACACACACACAAACATTCATGCATGCATGCTCCCACATTGGAACCTGTGTACACACAAGCGCATATGCCCATACACACATATGCAGACAGACATGCACACATACATACATCGTGTGCACACGCCTATGCATACCCATGCATTAAAGACCCATGCACGCACACACACATACACACACACACACACAGCTCTGCAGGAGAGGGGCTGCCTTGCTCACTTCCCCGTGCTTGATGGCTGTAATAGACATGACTCCTAACTCGTCCTGTGCCTTTGAATCCACGCAGTGGTCTGGTCTGGGTGGATCCTGGAAGAAAGGAGCGAAGCTCCTGCCTCAAGCCTTGGTACACAGACAGCCCGCAGGGAGCCCTCCCCAAGCCTGGGCTGTGTCTCCATGTTGTCTTTCAGAGGGTGATGAGAGACCCTGAGGCATGGCCCATCTCTCCACATGCAGCTCCAGAGACTGGCTCCTACTGATGTTTCCCCAGCTCCCCTCCTGAAGCTCCCGGATGCCATTGGCCCTGGCAGGCAGGGTCTGGCTGTTCCTTGGGTGCAGCAGTGTGAGATGAGGGAAACACTGATCCCCCCCCTGAACCAGTTCCAAAAGACCAAGACCCACAAGGTCAAGGTTACCTCAGCAAAGACCCCACTCTCAGTACAGATTCTCTTTCTCATGGCTGGGACAGAACACCCAGCAAGAAGCAGCTTATGGAAGGAAGGAAGGAACAGGGTTTAACTTGGTTACTTTTCCAGAGGGTGGAGTCCATCTTGGTGGGGACCACGTGACAGGAAGTGGGCATCACGTTGTCACATCAGTGGAAAGGAAGGAGCGAGACAGCACATGGGGCTAAAGCAGCTCCAGGCCTGTTCCCAGTGCCACCCCTTCTCCAGCAAGGAGACACCTTCCAAAGGTCCCCACAACCTTCCTGGATGACACCACTTTCGAGGGCCCAAGGGATCACCTGAGTCTACGGAAGACAGGAGGTGGGGGGGGGTGTTACACTCAAACCATCAGACCACCCATCACACAAGTGGGAAACTGAGGACCCAGGAGGAGAGGCCTCCACTGACTCCCACAGGAAGGACACCCCTTTAAGGTTCCCACTAAAACCCAGGAAAGAGTCACCAGGGGCCAGTGAGCCTGTGACTCACAGGCTTCACACGAAGACATTGAAGGAGGGAATGTCAGCAGGGACAGTAAGATGAATGAAGCGGTGATCACGTGATGCTCCCTCCCAACTGATGAGCCTATTGTCACACCATGGAGGCACTAGAAAGGCCCTTCAGCACCAGAACTCAGAGGTAGGTGAGGCTGGCTGGCCCCAAGGTCACATGGCCTCAGGGTCATGCCCTCTCGGTCACGTGACACAGATGCTGGTGTCACACAGAGCTTCCCACAACAGGCACCATCACCATTATGAGCAGTCACACACTGAGGACACTTCCTCCTCGTGGCCTGTCACTCCCAGGAGTGCTCAGAGCCCAGGAGGGCACAGTGAGAGAATGTCACAGTGAGGGGCCATGCCACTGCCCGGCTGTCACACAACCAGGAGAACGGGGACCAGAAGTTGTGAGCATTTTACATGTTATGTTCTGCAATCCTTCCCATGACCCCAGACATAAGGACAGCAAGTGGACACAGTCCAGAGGGTCAAAGACCCCACCTGAGGTCACAGTGAGAGGCTGAGCCTCCTCCCTCAGCTCTCCTGTGAGGGACCAAGGAGTCATGTGAGTGACTTACAAGGTCTCCCCACAGCTCGCATCCATTCCCTCTCCCCACTCTGTGCACTGCACCACCTGGCAGATTGCCTGGCACCACTTCATGCCTAGGCACTGGGCAGGCCCTCGCCAGGTGTAGCTGCCAATCAGTCTCCAGCCTCCAGAACCATGAGGCCAAGTGAACCTCTTCGCTGCTTTAAGTTACTCAGCCTCAGGTGTTCTGTTACAGTAACAGAAGTGGACTGTGGGAGGCTGGGCCTGGCTGAGGAAGTGGGGGTGTGCCTTACATGGGCCTATTGTGATTGTGCCCCTTCCTTTTACTCGTCTCCTTTCTGGGTACCAGGAAGCTTCTACCACAGGCTCACAGGCCATGTCATTCTGCCTCCAAAAAAACCGAGTCAGTCCACTTAACCTCAGACTTCAACTTCTGAAACTATGAGTCAAGATAAATCCTCTTTAAATCAGGCATTTGTCACCACAGGGAAGAAGTCTAATGCTGTGCCCACACCTCCTGTGCACCAGGTGGCTGCTTTCGGTGAAAAGTGGGCTGGGAATTTCTCTTGGCAGCAAGAGCGTAAGTTTATAAAGCCCACCCTCGTCCTGGCACAGGCCACAGTGATAGCTGATGGGTAGTAGCCTTGCCTGGATGCAGAGGCACAAGGTCATTCCAAGCACGGGTCAGGTGCCAACTCGGCTGGGCAGCGAGTGAAGAGACACTCGTTGGAAACTGTGGGGAAGCCAGACAGCTCAGCAGCGGTCTCAGCGGTGACCAGCTTGGGACAAGGGACAGTGCGGCCCCAACTTTAACCCAGAGTTAAACTTCTTAGCATAGACATGTCCCCAGTCCCTCAATGGGGGAGGCGACACCAAATACCCTGATAATATTTTCTATTTCAATGTGTGGGGGGGTATATAAAAGATGTAACATGTATTTCTGTGGGACTATTAATAGTCTCACAACCACATGGAACAAGGATTTGTTCCCTTCCGTCGTCTTCCTGAAGCTGGAGATAGAACCAGACACAAGCACTTAGTACCTGATCCGAGGTGTCCCGTCTCCCAGAGTCACGGCCTTCTCAGCCGTCATTCACAAGAGTGATCATTCATTCTCACAAAACTCTCGAGTAGACACCGAGAGGCGCGTGGAGCCCATTGAGCAGATGAGGAAACAGAGGTTAGAAAGATGATGAGCCAGGCTGTGCGAAGTCTGGAGGTGCTCCATGGCAGAGCCGAGACTCCAAGTGACCTCACACCCAGCCAATCTTTTCAGCACCTCCAACCCCAGAAGAAAGGCCACGCTCCCCACCAGGCCTTCCCAGCTTCTCCAGGTCAAAGGCTGGGGGGAGCTGAGCTCTGTTCCTCTGAGAACATGACCTCACACTGTCCTTGGCGTATGGAAGGTAAGTATTAAGGGAGGTCCCTGGCTGAGTCCCTTACAAGATGTTTGAGGGTATCCCTGTTTTCCAGGATACATCCTGTCACATCCAAGCCGGTTAATACCAGTGACTTCTCACCTAGTCATTCCACAAACATACAGGGAACACCAATCATGCGGCAGGTCTGTGCTGGGGACAAGGTGACCGACCAGCCATTAGCCATTTCCAACGATGAGGAGCTACAACGTGACCTGTGGGAGCCTGCAGAGAAGCTCACAGTGACTTGACCCAGATCAAGCAAAGAGTATTAAGGCTGAGACCCAGAGGGCGGCCAGGGATTAACTGGCTGATGGAGGGACTGGGAGCAACTTGTGCAAAGGCCCCAAGGCAGGACCTTGGGATGCATCTGAGGCAGTAAAGGACTCTCAGGGTGGCCCAGGCAAGACAGGGAGGAGGCTGGGCCCATCCCTATAGGACTTTAGGATGCCCCCCCCCCCGGGTTGTTGGGGCTTTCCTGAGGGTTGGGAACCCTAGGAGGTTTCGTGCAGAGATGTCTGCCACCAGGACTATCATGATAGCTCTTGCCCTGGTCTCCTGGCAGCCCGGCCCTGCAGGCTTAGAAGCACTTAGGGCCTTTCTCCAGCGGCATCCAAACCAGATGCCACGGGCAGCGTTAATGACCTGTTGATGCCTGAACATCCGGGAACAATTTCCTGGGTTGAGGCTGACATCTGGCTGCAGATGCCCCTGGCAAGGGCAGTGGCACGCACAGGGCCCCACAGGGTGGCCTCGGGGGAGTGATGGGCTACAGACACAATGCAGGATCTCAGGGGCTGGCCACAGGCTGGGGCCCCAGTGCAGGACTCTGTGAGGAAGGCACAGCAGACCCTGGGTGGTTAGATGTGGCTGCAGCTTCCTTTGGCTCAATCACCAACAGCCACAGGGTTCCTGCATGTGGAGGTGATGTCCCTCAGACTCACGTGCTGAGCTAGGGGGTCCTAATGAAGGGGAGTTAGGTAGCCAGGCAGGAGGGAGGGCCCAGAAAACACCGCATCTGCCTGCTCCACTAGGACCAGAGTTCAGAGTTTGATCCAGCCACCCAATCAGCTCTCTTGCCCCTACTCCTGAGCCAGGCCCCAGCCCAGGCCAATCAGCTCTCTCTCAGACTCACCAGAGCCTGAGGGGACAGCCCACCACAGTCAGATTATAAATGGATCCTTACCAGGTGGGCAAGGGCTCATGTTGGCTCTTCATCCCTCCTGAACTTCTAGGTTCCTATCCTGTCAACCTCCCCTTGTCTCAGCCCAGATGCCTTACTACCCCACGGGCTCTCCCTCTCCTGCCTCCCACCTGGCAGGAGATCTCTGCACTTTCTTCTCTTTCCTCTCGAAAGCCCTGTGCGTGCTTCAGGCCCATGCTCACTTCCCACATGGGCTCTCAGACCTTGTGGGTGTATCCATTTCCCTTGCCTTGCTTCCATTTTTCCTTGAATAAATGTAATCATTTAATAGTTATCCTTCTCAGTCTTGTTTTATTTCAATTCTGTAGTAAAACACACATGAACTCAGGGTTTGGAACTTAAGGACTCTGTGAACTCCACAAACCCCATAACGCTAAGTTCATGGCTGGCACCTTGTCAAAAGCCAAGGAAAGGTGGAGACATTGAGAGCCAGGAAAGGGCACATAGTAACAGAGCACAGACTTGGGTTCTGGCAGCCACGAGGGGCTGGAAGCAGCAGCAGGAAGGGACCATCCCTGCCCACACCTTGGCCTTGGACTTCTGCCTCCAGCACGGTGGAAGGATGAATGCTGCTTTCAGGCCCTGGTTTAAGATCATCTGTTTCCACAGCTCTAGGCAATGGCTGCACTTCCTGGCTGGACAGACTCTGGCCCACTTGGGCACCTGTGTTGCTGTTACAAGAGTCCTCTGCATGGATGGTTCTTGGTGCTTTGGGGATACCAAGCACCTGAGCTCTAGACTATCTGGGGGAACCCACTATTGTGTGCCCAGCAGGGGGTGGTGATCATGTGGTCGACTCAGCCAGAGGCTCATCTGGGACTGTACTTAGGAGGCGCGAAGCAGGCCCCGGGACCTCCTGGAGGAGCCTAGGCCACAGGTGGGCAGTGCCAATAGGGCATCCAAGGTCTGATGGCCATCTCTGCCTGGGGTATAGCCAAAGAATAGCTTTGGGACTCAGTGTCCCAGTTAGAGCTGGGTCCAAGCATGCCAGCTGCTGAGGAGACAGATGGTCTGGGGCCTGGGGACCATGCAATCTTTCCATGACACTCAGGACTGGGTGGGGTACAGAGCAGTGGGTCCCAGTAACTCAGATCCTAAAGATATACATCTTGCTACAGAACACTGCTCATAAAATTTGCATTTAATTAATTCATTCATTCCTTCATAGCCATAGGTAAGTGCTAGGGGAGCTGGGCCAAGCAGACCAAGTCCCTCCTTGGTAGAGTCTCTAGCGGGTGGGGAGACAGAGAACACAGATAACGGCCACATGGGGTATCCAGGGCTAAATGAGGGCCACTTGGGGAGGAGGCCGTGAGGCCTGTGGAGCATGGGAGACAGTTGTTCAGCATACTCATTCATTCTGGACCCTTCCCTGACGAATCCCTAAAAGTCTCTCTCTCTCTCTCTCTGTCTCTCTCTGTCTCTCTCTGTCTCTCTCTGTCTCTCTCTTGCTCTCTCTCTCTCTTGCTCTCTCTCTCTCTCTCTCTCTCTCTCTCTCTCTCTCTCCTCTCTCTCCCAGGAGTGGTGGTACATGTCTTTAATCCCAGCACTCCGGAGGCAGAGGTAAGAGGATCACTGTGACTTCTAGACCAGCCTAGACTACATAGTGAATTCCAGGTCAGCCTGGGCTAGAGTGAGACCCTACCTCAAAAAAATAAAATCACATAACCTTTAGTCAAAGAGGGTGACTAGCTGCAGTCAAGTAGGCAAAATAGATTTTAAGGCGAAAGTCATAAAACAAGACAGAGGGGGGCACATTATAATCCATTGTCAAACACCCAAGAGATAAAAACAAGTCCATATTTGGAAGACCCCAATCTCGTGATCTCAAAGTAAATTAAGCCAACAAAGGTGGGCAGGACTGCAAGGAGAGGCAGGGATGGTGGTGGCTGAGTGGGAGAGGAGCTCATTTCTCCCAGTTACTGACAGAATGAGCAGACAGGAGCCGGGTATGGTGGGCACCTGTGAGTCCCACACCCAGGAGGTAGAGACAGGAGGGGTTCAAGTACTAGACACCATACAGCTTGGGCTACATAGTGAGGGTTTGCCTCTAAAAGTCAGAAAACGTTTAAGTAATATAAATCATGTGTTCTTTGACAGCAGTAGAATTAAACTAGAGGTCAATAGTAACAATGATCTCAGGATCTTAAAATCTATATTCTTCTAAATAACTGAGTTAGACATGATGTCATAATGAAAATTGAAAAAATGTTTGTCTTTTCTTTCATTTTTTTTTCCCAGGTAGGACCAGTCTTGCTCCATCCCTGACTGACCTGGAACTCACTATGTAGTCTCAGGCTGGTCTAGAACTCACAGCAATCCTCCTACCCCTGCCTCCTGAGTGCTGGGATTAAAGGTGTGCATCACCATGCCAGGCTTTCTTTATTTTTAATTGTGTGTGTGTGTGTGTGTGTGTGTGTGTGTGTGTGCACGTGCAGATGTGTGCACCATGTGCACATGTCAGTTGAGATCAGAAGAGAATAGCAGGTGTCCTCTATGGCTCTTCTGTTTTATTTCCCTGAGACTGAGTCTCTCACTGAACCTTGAGCTGCCATTTTCCCCTTACTGGCTGACCAATGAGCCCCTGTGAGTCTGCTGTCTATACTCCACTCCACACTGGGGGTTCAGGCATGTGTGGCCAAGCTCAGCTTTTTGCATAGGTGCTGGGGATCAAACACAGGTCCTATGCTTGTGCATCGAGCACTCAACACTGGGCCATCTCCCTAGACGTTAAAAATATTTTAAACCGAATAACATACATAAATCCTGAAAATATATGTGACAGTAGTTAGAAAAATTATAGCCTCAAAA
The DNA here is from genome assembly GCA_004024765.1 of Zapus hudsonius. Classification (NCBI taxonomy): domain Eukaryota; kingdom Metazoa; phylum Chordata; class Mammalia; order Rodentia; family Dipodidae; genus Zapus; species Zapus hudsonius. The sequence continues at coordinate 24,592 of PVHP010025109.1, forward strand.
TTCCTATTTTACAGAAAAAGCATTCAAAAAGCAATTATCTAAATATTCATCTTAAAAACCCAAATCCTCTGTAATCCCCTAAACAACAGCAGAGCGAGCTCAAAGAAAGTAGAAGAAAAAAAAAGAAAAGATAAAAATCTAAAAATAATAAAAAGTAAAAAGTAACCATTATGGTGAAGTTTCACGTGTGTAACAACATTGACTGATGAGGAAAATAGCAGCCAACACAAGAGTACAAATGGTCGAAACTATTAGATTTGGGGTTTGCCATGGAGGACCAAGATGGATGGTTTCTTGCATCCAAGACTTACTGTAATGGGGGAGAGGGAGAAGGGGCAGAGAGACAGAGGAGAGAGAGAAAGAGAAAAGGGGGTACGTGTACAAAAGAGAGAGAGAGAAAGAAAGAGAGAGAGAGAGAGAGAGAGAGAGAGAGAGAGAGAGAGAGAGAGAGAGAATGAGGCCCGGGGAGAGGGTCTTATGCGGAAAGGAGAGAAATGAGCCTACAAGGAGGGGTCTTGGTGTGCAGGGTGTGGGCTGGGGGAGAGGTGACCTTTCCTCCTCTTAGCCCATCTTCAATTATACTAAGAGGTGGTTCCAGAGTCCCAGGACTTGTATGACCAGGTGGTGAGGGAGAGAAAGGAAGGTGGATGGAGGGCTCTGGGACTCAAACACTCACTACCCACCCTGCCAACGTGGGGAGACTGGGAACCCTGCCAACATGGGGGGAGTATGAACCCTGTCAACATGGGGAGAGGGGGAACACTTCATGATGCCAACAAATCTCAACTTTGAGATCTCAAAGCTGAAATGGACAAACGCCTAGGAAAACAAAACTGACTGAGAAGTTCTAGAGTGCGGAGTCCATCCGGTGGGGAAAACACAGCTGATGATTCCTTGCAGAGAGCAAGGAATGTTGGGCTCAGCCAGGTCTCTCCTGCTCAGAAAGCCGAGGCCCACCCCCAGCCCCTAGAAGGGTGCTATCCACAATTAGGGTGGGTCTTCCCACCTTAATTAACCTTGTTTAGAAAATCCCTCACAGCTCAATTCATAATAGCCAAGAACTGGAATCAGCCCAAATGCCCATCTATGGAGGAATGGACAGCGAAACTGTGGTATATTTATACGATGGAACTCTACTCAGCTGAAAGGAAAAATGACACATTGAAATTTAGAAAAAAAATGGTCTGACTTTGAGCAGATCTTACTAAGCGAACACTCAAAAGAACAGAGATTTGAACGCCGCATACTCTCCCTCATATGCGGACCTTAATCAGGATAAATGTTTTCTTTATGCAGACTTATAGAAAGAAGTGAGATG
>PVHP010025110.1:0-25849 GCA_004024765.1 Zapus hudsonius
GACCTTGGTCATAATTCACCAACAACACTGACTTGTAACTTTTTAATATTATATCACTCTGGGTGAACTCTGAAAAACGATTTCAGGAATTCTGGACTTCTGCATGAACATGTATAGCGTCACCTGATGACATTTTGGGACATGGGCACTTAGTATGAAAATTATAAAAATGTAACACCTAAAGAGAAGAATAGTAGATAGAAAACAAGCAAAAGTAGAATTTAAATGTCTTAGAGATTTTCTAAAAAACGAAAAGGTTGGTTGAAACATGGGAAGCCCAAATTCAGAACCTCCAAGTTTTCATCTTTTGAGCAATCACTTTATCTCTTACATCTGGTGGCATCTTTAAGTTATAGTCTTCATGCCAAAGCAGTAATAAGGCAAGAAGAAATGATGCCACAGCCAAATTAAAGCCAAGGTTTGTGAGCATTCTATTCCGTAGATGATTTTGTTTTGTTCTTTGCCAGTGAGAAAAAGTCAAACTGCCACAAATGTTTCCAAGAAAGGGAAGTGGTGTAAGATGCTGACCATGGAGCTGGAAAGATTGCTCAGTGGTTAAAGGTGCTTGCTTACAAAGTCTGAGGGGCCTGGGTTTGATTCTCCAGTACCTATGTAAAGCCAGACACACAAAGTGACACATCTGAATGTCGTCTGCAGTGGCAAGAAGTCCTGGTGTGGTCATTTTCTTACTGTCTCTCTTTTTTTTCTTTCTCTTCAAAATAAATTTTTTAAAAGGATGCTTTTCAGAACTTAATAGGAAATACTGTTTATACCCTTAAAGAACACAGAATACAGGGGGAAAGTTGATTCAACAATGGGCAAGATATCCAGGTGCATTTACAAAACTACACTTTGGCTCCAAAGTTTAGAAGGAAAAAGACTAGAAAGAACAAAATCACTTTCAAAGAGTTAGACCTTTTTTTAACCTTGGAACAAAAAGTCAAGTATGCAGGGGGAAAAAAATCGATGACATTTTTCACTAGCCAAAGAATCACATAAATCACAAAGCCTAAATTGACTCCCTGAGTAAGATTTGCATGGAGGTACACACATGTAATCACAGCACTTAGTAGGCTCTTAGTAGGAGCATGGGCTCAATAGTAAGACCTTTTCTCAAATAAAATGAACCTGAACCCCCAAAAAAGTTTTCTGGCTGCACAATAAAAACTTCAGGCTGCAATAAAATTCCCCTGGTCTTGTACTTGTTTATCTTTGGTTTGTAGCTATAAAATACAAAATTTATATAAAATATAATTTTTAAATCCTGTCTTCTATTGATTACATATATAATAATAATATGTAATATATAAATGACCTGAATCGTGCTGTACAAGTATGCAGAAGTTTGTGACACTGATTGCTAACTCTGTGATAAAACAGGTTAAAAAGATCTCCGCAACAGAAGACCGAGCAGAGCATATGCAGGTACTCACTTCACACTCCTGGTTGACCACAGGTTCCGAAGATGGTTCAGGGTGAGACATGAGACCATTGGGAAACTCAAGAATCTACTGATAATAGCAGCTAATCTATCCAGTTGAGGTGACTACTGTTATCTGTAGTATTCTCATTTTATAGCTGTGGGAACCATGGGTCCAAATTATTGATGAATTCTCCAGGTTATGAGAAGCCAATGAAAAGCTCGGACTGTTAGAACATAGTGTGTCCAAGAACCAAAAGCAAGCTCGAGGGCAGGTAGTACTAGGAATTGTGTAAATCTGCCCTTAATGAGTCCAGGTTGCCGGGTTAGCAATGAAACACTAGAACATTCTCATAAGAAACTAAATTATCAAACGTTCTTTCAGTTCACTGCAGATGTACAAATTAATGAAGAAATTCTAAAAATCCAGAAACATCTACAGATAGTGAGGAACTAAGTAGAAGATAAAAGAATAATTGCAAATAAGTGAGGGCCAATAGAATAAATTTGAGACAATAATCTTTCATTTGAAAGATACTCTCCCTAACATAATAGCATGCAAACACCCAACTCCAGATGAAATAAAAGTTGATATATAAAAATCTGAATCTGGGACTGGAGAGATGGCTGAGGTCAAGGTATTTGCCTGCAAAACCTAAGAACCTGAGTTTCAGTCCCCAGTATCCACAAAAAGTCAGATGCACAAAAGGATCGCATGCATCTGGAGTTTATTTGCAGCGGCAGTGGAGCCCTGGGTGACAATTCTAATTCTCTCTTTCTTTCTTTCTTTCTTTCTTTCTTTCTTTCTTTCTTTCTCTCTCTCCCTCCCTCTCTCTCTCTCTCCTTGCAAATAAATAAATTTTTAATAATATTTTTTTTAAAAATCTTTAGGGATCTTTTCTATAGTTCATTACTAGAGAAGTTTCTCTGACCGAGTAGAGTACCAAGAACCACAAGGAAGCGATGGCAGTGTTTCCTTGATTGTGAAGCTGGCTCTTGGTGAATGTGGCCTTGTAACTGTCTTTGGCCATTGACTCACTTCCCTTGGAAGAGGTAGTGCTTTCCATTAAAAAAAAATCATAGTTAACATTTTTTTGAGGCAGGGTCTTACTGTAGCCCTGGCTGACCTGGAACTCACTCTGTAACCCCAGACTTGCCTTTAACTCATGGCGATCTCCCCCAGCCAGGGACTGAAGGCATGCAGCACCACACTGGATTTGATAACATAGATTTGAAAATTAGAATATTTTTTATCCTGACCCTGTTGTAAGCATAACCCAAAGCTCAGAAATTATACAGAAGGTAATGAGAGATTAGACATTTCAAACAATAACTTTTGCCCTAAGTAGAAAATATACCATTAAACAAAGTTAAAAAAACAAGAAAACTATTTGCAGTGTATATAAGAGCTTAATATCTTTAATCACTAACATGTACATTTGTAATTATTTTATAAAAAGGAATGACCTAGTTTTAAAAAAATCAGACTATGGGGAAAATTCACAAAATAAATATAAATGGCCAGTAATGATAAAACATATTCATGATCACTAATGATCAAAAGATAATGAAACATCGATATTTTTCATCTACTTGTCAAGGACTCATAGGACTATCAATGCCCAGCTAAAAGGATGGGTTTGGATCTTTTGTTTCCCTTATATATTGAGGAGTATAAATTGTAACAACTTTTCTGAATAGGAATCTAGAAATCTATGTCAAATTCAAAATGTGTACATCTTCAAAGAGATGCAGTTCAGTGGTTAAGGCACTTGCCTGAAAAGCCTAATGACCTGGGTTCAATTCCCAGTATCCACATAAAGCCAGATGCACAAAGTGGTACATGTATCTGGAGTTGGTTTTCAGTGAGTGAAGGGTCACGTTCTCTCTCTCTCTCTCTCTCTCTCTCTCTCTCTATCTATCTATCTATCTATCTATCTCTATCTCTTTGCAAATAAATAAAAAACTTTTTAAATGTGTGCACCTTCAACATTGCAATTTTATCACTAGAAATATTATATATATTTATATATGTTATATATATATATTTAATTTTAGTATGGTGCTTTCAACAAATAAGTTTTGGTTTCCCTCCATCTTCCTTCCTACCCTCCCCTGCAATAATAACCTCCATTCTGCTTTCATACTCTTTCCCTGTGTCCTGTCCCCTTCTCATCATCTCTTATCCCCCACCCACATGGCCTCCTATCTCTAATCATACCAGTAAAACATTAGAGTTAGGATCCACAAAAGAGAGAGTATGTGCAATTTTTGTCTTTCTGTGCTTGGGTATTCACCTAGAATAAATGTTTTCAATCCCATCCACTTTAAAGAGCTCTTAATGAGTTGAGTACACAGATATTTATTCAAAATTGTTAAAACAATTACAACTAATATTAAACAATTAAAACAATTACAACTTTCAAACAATAAATAAATAACCTTCAATTGATTGATCAAAACATATTGCTATATTACAAAATACTATCCATTTGTTTAGAAAAGAAGTTGATGTTTACAAATGTTGACATGATTGCTTGATTAACACAGCCTAGGGAATGGTTACTTCTAGCATATGTAACAACTGCATAATACAGTTTTCAAAATACTATTTTTTACAAAGTACGAAGATTGAGGGGAATATCCAGAGGCATTGCCCCCCCACACACACACACATATACTAACTGTCTGCTGCTGGCACAACTCAGAGCCCTCTATCCCATGGAGCATTCCAGCAATCCCACTGAGGAGGGCCCTCAGTGGAATGGGGGCAGGGAGGAGGGAAACAATACCCACGCATGAATTTTACAGACAAAGTTTCTACTTATTAAATAAATATATATTTTTAAAGTACAATGATGCATCCAAAAACAAAGAGACCTTGGGAAAATATAAGTTAATAAATATAAATATATATAAATATAAATATATATTTATTTATATATATATAAATACATCATAAATATCTGTGAATATTTTTCTTTCATTTCCACATTTCTTGATGTTTCCTTAGTAAACTTTATCCTTGTAATCATTACTTAAACTTCTTACAGCAAAAAGAATTTAGGTTAAAACATCCATCTTTTTAATAAGCCTATAAATATTTTGCAGTAAACCAATATGTTTTATATAACATTGTTTTTACTTCTATAGCTCAATAAAAATACTCCTACTTCTTTTTAATATATTTTTATATTTATATTTTTATATAAGTTCCTGATAAAAAGTCTAATATCAAGAGATATAGCCAATATAAGATACTTGATCTAGTTATTATAAATTTTGAGTTACCGGTGCTGAGAAGGTGGCTTTGCAGTTAAAGGTGCATGCTTGTAAAGCCTACTGGCCCAGCTTCAATTCCCCAGACATCCATATAAAACCAGACAGGCATTAGTTTGCAGTGGCAAGACACCCCAGCACACCCATACACATATACACACAACACACACACACACACACACAGAGAGAGAGAGAGAGAGAGAGAGAGAGAGAGAGAGAGAGAGAGAGAGAGATGAAAATAAATTTTTTTAAAAGAAAAACATTAAGTCTTTTTTCCTAGGTCAATTTCTTTTTAAAGAAACATGGATAACTTAACATTGGTATCTAACACATGCTATTAGTTTGGCTGGCTCATTTTTTTAGTAATGTAGAAACATATCATGGTAAAATGCTAAAATGTGATGACAAATTATTTACTGAGAAAATCATACTTACAGTAAAAAATCAAATAAACAAGGGAAAATAAGAATCCTGAACCTAACCACACCAGGATTTTGTATGCATGCAGAAGACGACAGGTTCTTCTGTACATACATGGTAGCTAGCTAGATACTTGGTAATTAGTTTTTCAAGTCTCCAATCCTGTTCTGAAAGCACACAGTCTGAAAACAAGTTTGTTATTTTAGTCTCCAAGCTCATTGAGTCTTTCTCCAGAGAAGCTGCCAAATCCTGTACCAGCTGGCCCTGGGAACAGGACTAAGTTAACAGCAGACATTTCTTTCTGAACTGTTAATAGATATTAAAAGGACTTGAACTAATCTAAGTTCATCAAGTTGGAATAAGGGGCTTCCTCCAAGAAAGTTGAAGTTGCACAGTTAAACTTTAAAACATTTTCAGGTTCTTCCCAATAATTACTTTTTTTTCTTGTAAGTGCTCTGGTTTTTCTTAAATATGAAAGTGTCAAGCTATTCTCCTGCTCCCTGTCTGGCTCTTCCCTGCATCGTCAGAGTGGTCCTGGGATGCTCTGGAGGAACATAGATCAGAATAGACCCAACTGCATAGCCTGTGTGACACAAGTGTCACTTCTTAGCCTATCTTCCTGGACTTCAACATCAGTATCATTGAAATTCACAGAGATTAAAGTTAGTAGAGATTAAAGTAAAAGTACATGGTTGCTAGACTGCAAGTGAGAATATAAATTAGTCTGAATACTCTGTAAGGCAATACATAGCAACACTCAAAAAACCTCAGACCCTTTGAAGCAGTAACTCCATGGAACAACTTATTTAAGCCTCATCAGATTCGTCCACTGGCCAGATCTTGCGCAACATTGATCAGGGTTTTCTTTTTTAATGCACAATACATTCACATATCCACACACAATATTAGAGCCATAGCAGACATCAGCATTCCTTTGGCCCAATGCTTTTCAATGATTCTCAAGCCAAGGTCCTAAGGGTTGCTTAGCAATGTGTGTTTAATGGCCCTAGTAGGTGAGAGATAGAAATGCTTAATGCTTATACTGCATGGATATTTTCAAGTAACAGTGAATTACAGAGCTGGAGAGATGGCTCAATGATTATGACGTTTGCCTACAAAGCCTAACAACAGGGGTTCAATTCCCCACATACACCAGATACACAAAGTAGCTCATGCATCTGGAGTTTGTAGCATCTAGAGGTCCATGGCATGCATATTCACTCACTCTATCCATCCATCATCTATCTATCTATCTATCATCTATCTCTCCATCTATCTACCCTCCTGTCTATCTCTATCTCTCCACTTACAAATGAATATATATATATATATATATATATATATATATATATATATATATATATATATATAAAGAATTGGCATTGCCAAAGTACCGTTAGCAAGCAGAAAACAGTGCTCTGCCCAAATCTCCTTGAGGCCACTGCATCCACTCAGAGTTTCTCAGAACTTCATTCGTTTATGGCATAGATCTGTCTCTGACCAAGCACTGACATGGGGAAGAGCTCAAAGTTAATTTTCCACCTAGGAGACTGTAGTAGGTGGTATCTGGCAGATACCAAAAGCAAATACTTAATTCCTTCATTTCAACTTCTGCAGGACCTTCCTATGTCCGTAGCCTGTAGATCTGACAGAGAGGCCTCGGTTGATACACTATTGCACTATTATGCTCTTGCCTCTGCCCTACTCTATCTTCCCAATATCATTACAAGAATATCTCCCCCCTCAGATGCAATCTAGAATAATCTCCACTGAGACACACTGCTTCACTCCATCCCATCATATTCCAGAAAAATCAGAGTGGTCCTAGAGGGGAGAAGAGCCATATTCAAAGTACCAATAAAAATTAAGCTAGCACTAACTGCAAATACACTGCATTGAAAATTGTGAGCAGTTTCAGAAATGGGGAGGGAGCCAAAGGAGAATATATATCATGGGGTAGCCATGGTGTAGACAGCTAAACAAGACTGACCAAAAGTCAGCATTTACACTCGGCTATATGAAAAATAGTAAGTAATAGTAAAACCTGAGAATCAATATTTCTACTCCACTATCATAGCAGAAATTACAGACAACAATCCAAGTATTCTACTTTAGGGAAGACTATTTGCTGGATTCACTAACTATGACCAGTCTGCCTAAACTGTTCATATTTAATGTTCACCCTGGAATGGAGCAAAAAATAAATTATTGGAAATTTTCCTCTTAAAAACAAGCCTCTGGTAGGATAAGGAGACTACTCGTTGAGATGAGAGAAATCTCATAATAATAATAATAATAATAATAATAATAATAATAATAAATCAGCTCTTCATCTGCAATGCTCATTCCTCTTTCCTTGGAAAAAAAGTAACTACTTCTAAACATTCTCTGTCCACCAAAGCAATCTTTCTTATCCTTAGTGTTCTCTTTCTAGCCTTTTGCCAGGCTTGGAAGGCTTGTCTCTTTCATGGCCCATTCCTCTAGTCTTATTTGAACAAAGTTATTAAGCATACTGTTAGACTATTCCTACCCTGCAATGTTTACACTTACAATCTCTTTGTTCTATGTCACATGCAGAAATGTCCCCTATTATTTTCAAGAATAGTATAGAAAAACTGTAGCATTGCTGAAAGTTACAATTGTGGTCTATTACCCCTCCCACTCCAAAATAAAAAAAAAAAAGTCACACTTGGAAGGCAAAAAATTAGTCAGGCTTTTTTAAATTTTGCATAAAAGGCAAATTGCCTTTATCACACTGCCTTTCTTAATTTTCTCAGAATTAAAATTAGTACTTAAAAAACAGGGAATAAAGCACGCTGAATGAATGGCATTATTACCAAAGCCAATGTGATCGAGATAATTTTCTCCAAAGTCATTTGAAAGGAATTTGATATTTTAACGTGAAAATTTTAAGAAGTCCTTTGAGTTTAATGAAGCATCTCAAAATATTATGCCAAATACTTAACATTTATTTTTGAATCTTTTGAATCATACTTTTACTGTATGCATGTCCAAAAACAATCCTAAAAAGGATGTTTCTAAAATCCTGCTTTTCAAAGTGTAAGAGGTAATGTGAACAAAACACTAGGGTTTTATTTATGATTTCATGATATGAAGCACATTTTGAAGCATGGAATTAAAGTGACTGCTAATAATGTTCTCATCATATTGTTCATCTACATGAAGGACAGTAGAAGGGAGTCAAACCTTAGGATGTATCTTTTAAATGTTGAACAATGGCAGGAGTGATTATTGCCAGACCCTTCTGTCATGTAAACTCTATGGTTTGACATCACAGAGCACCATGGTATTATCTTAGTCATCTTCTGATTCATTGCCCACAATCTCTTTGTGTTGCATAGAACAATCCTATGTTTAATTAAATCTGGAAAATGAAATAAGCATTTAACATTTGGGGGGAGGGTGGGTAGCAATATGGACCTCCTCCTGTGTTAAGCATGTCCCAGTTTATGGCTAAGTTGGCAATTCAAAGGCTACACTAGAAAAGTCAGGACAGCTTGACTTTGTTGGTTTCCCAATTGTACAGCTTGCAATCTTTCTATTTCGTTGAGGTAGCAGGGCACTGAAGCAGGGACAGATTGTTCCATCAGCAGAACAAAAATTGAACCAACAGCAGCTTTCTCCTAAACTCAGACTGCTTTCCAAATGTGCTCGCTCTCGTTAGGGCTAAGGTTATTAATTTGAATGCTAATACAAGTTAATTTGGTCACTTGCTGTCTTAGTTGAATTTAGAAACTATCTTTTTGTTCTCTCCTTCTGAAAGATATGGTCATACTCTTTTCTTAGCTGTGACTTTCCTAACCAAATATCCTCTTGCATGAAACGATCTCTTTATCTGGCAGAGCATACTTTCACATCTAAAAAGTAGCACTGCTTTGCTTCCTAATGAATGTAATTTAACTCTCTCATAGGTTACTTTTAAGACCAATTTTATGATCAAGAAACAAAAAGACTGAAAACCTTTTGATGGTGAAAATGGGTGTCCTATACATAGTCCTTACTGAAGCTGTCCCGTTTCCATCCTAGCATCTAGTGTCCTTGGGATAAAATCAAAACTACTTATGTTGGCACACAAGTCCTTTGCCATCTGTCTTCTACTTGTTCTTCCATGGCCTCACTTACCCCTTGAACTCTCCCCTAAGCATCAGTAAATGCTTTCCCACTCTGGAAGCTTCCAAATTCTTTCTTTGCTTTGAAGTCTTCATATATCTTTCTCTCTCTTTGAATACTTTCTTAATGGAAGTGCTCTCATCCACCTTCATATATATGCATTTGCATGCTTTTACACACACACACACACACACACACACACACACACACACACACACACGCGCGCGCGCAAAATAGTTTGACACCAGCCTGGGTAACATAGGTAACAAGGCTGTTTCACAAAATGTGTGTGTGTGTGTGTGTGTGTGTGTGTGTACGTGCACTCATGAACACACACATACACACATGTGTAGTCAGCTGAATTAAGAAATGTGTCACTGATTTGCAGCAAAGTCTAAAGGCCCTCGAAAGAGAAATAAAACAATAGAAAGAAGCATAAAACAAAAAAAAAGCAGCTCAATAAATAAAATTTTTGCCTCTGCTATTTCTATTTAAGGTCAGGCTTCATGTCTACAATTCCATTCTTTGATTTTTCTCTTACCTCTAGCATACCTGATTCAGGGATATGACTAAATAAAGAAAGGGTATATATTTTTTTTAATTCAGGAAATATAGGTTGGAAGGTTTACGACATTTTACAACAAAGGGCTTGTACCAAAATAAAGGTTCTCAACCAACAGTGACAAGCCCAACCCAGGGGCATTCTGTAAAACAAAGAGAAATTTCTATTCCTATATTTGATATAGGCAGACTGCTTGGTGGTACCTACTAGATAAAGACCAGAGATGCTGTTAACATCCTACAAAGTGTAGGACTGTACTCCCCCTATATCTGCCGCCCCACACACCATCTCTCAATAAAGATGTTGATAGTGCTGGTGATGAGAAATTTTCCCCTAAATAATCTCTAAAGTTCCTTTCTTCACTAACATTTGTGATTCTGTATTTTGATATTCAAAAGAATTATATTAATTTCAGTGATCTAATGTCATAGACAAGAATGACTTTCAGTTTTTGCATTGAAACTTACATAGCCTATAGAGAAAATAGAGTAACATAATCTCTGTATAAATTTCAAAGTTATAATCCTCAACAATTTTTCATAATGTTGAGGAGGTATTCTAACTAAATAAAACTGAACAAGGCAAGAGGAGGGAGTCTGGGGAGATGACTCAGCAGATAAAAGCCCTTGCTTACAAAGACTGATGGCTCAGATTCAATTCACCAGCACCCACACAAAGTTGTATGTAAAGTGGCTCATGTATCTTTGTCCCCACCACAATGGAAAATGGGGCCAGGAACATCCAAAGCTGCTGGCCCAGCTAGTCTGATGTTCATATGCAGTATCAATAGACCCATAGTTTAAATGTATGGCCCCATAGACACAGGCTTGAAATTTGAGTCGCCGGTGGGCAGAACCTACTGAGGAAGAGGTGTGTCATGGAGACAGATCTCGGAGTCCAACCATAAGGTGTGCTTGGAGCGGATCTTGAGCCCAGCACTAAGGTGTGTGGAGAGCAGTTGGAGCTTGCTGCTGGCAGGTGTTTCTGTCTATTAAGGATGCTGGAGTGAGCTAGCTTCTTCCTCCATTGATGGCGCTCCCCTGGTTTCTGTAAGCCTGAAATAAACCCTATCTTCCCATTAGCTGTTTCTGGTCACACAGCAAGTGAAACTGATCACAACAGACCCTGTCTCAAAGAAGGTAGACCATAGAAACCTCAAAGTTGTCCTCTGACCTCCACAGGTGCACGATGACACACACCCATACACATATGTACCTGCACAATAAATAATCCTTAAAACAGTTAACAAGGAAAAATGCCAGACGTTTTTACCTAAAGTGCCTTTTTTAAACTGTTCAACCAGATCCATCAATATGACAGGAAAAGATAGCCACCTGCCTAGCATGAGATGGCCCACTTCTGTCACATCTGCTAGAGCCCACAAGACATGACAGAGGAAGTGGAAATCTAAACAATGATTCTTTCACCACTAGCCTCACAACCAGGTCCAGGGAGATGGTGATAGACACTGAAGAAACTCAAAAGCTTCCAGACAGAAATTCAGAGATAACAAAAAGCTTACCACTAAAGTAGTCTTGTAACACACCCTCCAAGGCCCAGGGAACATTACAGAAGAGGGGGCAGAAAGACCATCAGAGACACAGGGTGGGAAGGAGTATCCTGAAGCATGGTCCCTCACACAGAGAGAACGACTGATGCCTCCATGACGCCACGGTGAACACCAATAGGAAGACCCTCAGTAGATTAGAGGCAGGGAAGAGAAGATATAAGGGTATAAACTGATGGGAATATGACCAGCCCCTAATAGGGTAATTCAATAAAATTCATAATCAATAAAAGTAGTAGAGGGAATAGTTGGAGGGGGGAAGGTTCAGTGGAAGGAGCATGGGGTGGGGAAAAGACAGAGAGAAGAAAGGAGACTATGATGAAAATACATGGTGTGCATACAAAATATTGTTGATGGCTGGAGAGATGGCTCAGGAGTTAAGGAGCTTGCCTTCAAAGCCTAATGAACTGGGTTCGATTCCCCAGTACTCACGTAAAGCTAGACACACAAAGTGGTGCATGCAGCTAAAGGCCCTGGCAACATGTTCTCTCTCTTTCTCTCTCTCTCTTTCTCTCTCTCCATATATTTATATATATTTTTTTAATATATTTTATAACTATTTTATTAATTATATGTAATATATTATATAATATATTACACATATAATTATATATAATATACTAGTATATTATATATATATATTTATTTTATATATTTTATAAATATAATAATATTTTATATATTTATATATAATATATATTTGATATATTTAAATATGTTTTTGCAAATAAATAAAATGTAAAAATTCTTGCAAATAAATAAAATGTAAAAAATTGTCAATAAAAAGTTTTTTTTTAATTATCCATCTATTTGTTTGATTCCATTGTATCAGAAGCTGAAACACATTTAGGAAACCTAGATTTAATCAACACCTATGTTCATTTTTCTTCTTCCTGGTAAACACAAATACTTGAAAGTTGCTGCTATGTTTGGATTTTAAATGTCCACTAAAGACCTAGAGGTTAAAAGATTACTCCTTGGCTTGATATAATTGGGAGGTATTGGAAATTTGAAAAGGTGTGACCCAGTGGGAAATCTTTGACATTAAAGTGTGCCCTTGAATGAGATCTAGGGACCCCCAACTCTTTCCTCATCCTCTCTTTACCACAGCACAGCTTTGTTTCATCATGCAGTCCCACCAATCTGTGCCACTATAGTACCAAAGCAAGGGACCAATTGATCACAGACTAGAACTCTATCGTGAGCCAAAAAAAAAAGTTTAAAAAAGCATTTCTCTTTATATAAGTACACATCTCAAGCATTTGTAAGTGTGACAAGAAACTATCACAGCTACAACAAAAAGTATCCCAAAAATAAGATAATTTATTGTATGCTTTGAAGTCTTTGGTTAAACTTTGCTTTACTTAGGGCTGGAGAGATGGCTCAGTGGTTAAGGCACTCGCCTGCAAAGCTTAACTGCCCAAGTTTGATTCCCAAGTACCCATGTAAGCCAGATGCACAATGTCTCTGGAGTTTGTTTGCATGGCTAGAGGCCATGGCACATCCATACTCCCCCCACACACACATACTTCTCTCTCCATCTGTGTTGGTATCTCTCTGCTTGCAAATAACATTTTTTTACTTTGATTTATTTTTTTTTAAATACTATAATGTAGTCAGTTTTAAGATGAGATTCTACATGAGAACTCCACAAAATCTTGAACCTAGCAAGAATGACAATTCCTTCTAAATACATTTTATACTATCTGGCCAAATTTCGTTTTTCAATGTAAACTCGAATTCAAAAGGAAACATAATATTCCATAAAATTTTTTTATGATAATCTCTAAGATTTAGTCAAGTCCAAAGAAGTTGGATCTGAGACCACTGTGGTTTGCTGAAAGAAGAGACCAAAGACTCTCACAAAAGCCCTGGGTTGTGTCTCTGGCATTATGTCCTCCTATTGGACCTGTTCTGGTTTGCTCAGCTGACACCTGCATCCTTGAGAAGAGCAACATGAAATCCTTCTTATGTTCCTAGAATGGTCTTTTGTCTTCCATCCTTTTCAGCTGAGGAAAGTGGTCTAATCTCTGAACCTTCCACTGTAGTTTTGTAAAGTGGTTCCAAAAACATTTATGTCATTCTAAGACATTGCTCTTAAGTGCTCATTGAAATCAAAATCATCAGACCTTTTGTGATCATAACTAGAAACAGACGTGGTAGTATCAGCCATGCATCTTACATAAATGTTAATGACTACATGCTTGGCATGAGATACAAAATGGGTAATCATGTTTTTTATTTAAAGAGGCAGGAACTACAGGGGAAAAACTGCAGACTCCATAGGCAATTCTGAATAACATGCCTGGTAAGAAAGGAGTTTGTGAGTGTATCAGAATGGGCAATGAAGTCAAAATAAAATAATACTGGCATACTTATAAAACTAACAAAAGTTTGATCAATTAATAGAAGGTAATATTTAAGAACTAAATATTAGTTAAGACTAGTAGAAAATAATATTTAACACTGCAAGCCACTGTCATGAACGTTTTCTCCTGCAGATTTAAAATAGAATTTCGAAAGCGTTTTTGAGAAACTACACAGAATTGCAGCGAGGAGGAAAAACACTAGTTAGGTCTCTTAGGATCAAATCCTGTTCCAACCATTAGTTGGATGTATGACCTTGGCAAACTAATTTCTCTGACTCTCAATTTACTAACCTACCAAATTGGTTTTAGTAAGATCTATCTTGTGAGATAGCGAGATTGGATACTAAAGACCCCTCCTACTTGCCACCAATAACCTATTCCTGAAAAACGATTCACATATGCACAATTGCTCACCAAACTGCACTATTTTTAAGTGAGAAAAACTCCCTATTAACTCTCTAAACAGAAACTAAAGCAATAAAACTACTCATTTATAGTACCATGCTATTATTTTAAGATTCGGCCCTTCAAAATAAATATCTCTTTGTGGTCACTAAATACCATCAAGGTTTGTTAAAAATTAACAGTTGTATAGAGCAGTCTCTTTTCATTTAATTGCTTTGCTCAAATGGTTTTTAAATCTTTTGGGTTTTTTGCAAGGAAAGAGAGAGAGACAAAGACAGAATGGGTGCACCAAGGGCCTCCAGCCCCTGAAAAGGAACTCCAGATGCATGTGCCATTTTGTGCATCCGGCTTTATGTGGGTCCTGGGCAATCAACCCCCCCAGGTCATTGGGCTTTGCAAGCAAGTACCTTAACCGCTAAGCCATCTTTCCAGCCCCTGCTCATTTTTTATTTCACAACTGTCCTCACTATGTTCTTCAATTCTTTGTCACTGCAGTTTTAGGCAAAACAAGTCCTTTATGCACATTGTGGAAAACATGGTCAGGGTCAGCTAACCCATGGAGTCACAACGGTTATGAACGTGTAACTCCTCTCCTGGCACCAGCAGCATCCAAAATACCAGACAGATTATTTTACCTTTAAGAAGGGTCCACGGATATTCACAGAAGAAAAACAAAGGGAAAAGATTTCACATAGGAGAAAGAAAAAAATAATGCAATGCCTATGCATGATTCTGCCTTCTTTCTTATTGGAATACCCTTCCTTCAGTGACCCTTCAGGCTCAGCCTCAACTCCAGCTCCAAGAGCGCTTGGGCCTTCTCAGCCTTGCTGACCTCTCTCCAGGTATCTCCTGCCCTGTTGTGTCTGGCTAGCTCCGCCCAGTCACGGTAGCCCCGCCCAGTCACGGTAGCCCCGCCCCATCAGCTAGCCCTCTTGTCAGGGTAGCCACGCCCAGTCACGATAGCCCCGCCCCATCAGTAGCCCTCTTCAGTCACACTAGCCCCGCCCACCACGCTGGCTCCGCCCCATCGCGCTGAGCTAGTCCCCCACCTCAAGTCATGCCAGGCATGCACATTCCTGACTCTCCTGAGAGAAACTCCAGTGGAGTCTTGGTGAAGCTCCTGCAAACTACCAGAAGGTTCTCTTGCGGTGTGAATGAGTTTTCTCCTCACACATGAGGACATCACAGTGTTTCCGAATCCGTAAGTTCCTTTTTTCTACTCGAGATCGTCCTCCTCCCTGAGCGGCTTGCGTCTTCTCCAGGGTGGGGCCTGATGGACGATGGGCCATGGTCCCAGGGGAACCTTTCCCTGAATCAAGCTGCCATGCCTTTCCTTCCCACACCTCACAGTGCTCGTGGGTATATTTATTGATTTTTTAAATTTTCATTTTATTTATTTACTGATTTATTGGTTCTTTGAGGTGTAGGGTCTTGCTCTCTCTAGCCCAGGCTAACCTGGAATTCATTGTGTGGTCTCAGGTTGGCCTTGAACTCGAATTCAGGGTGATCCTCCTACCTCTGCCTCCCAAGTGCTGGGATTAAAGGCATGTGCCACCACGTCTTGCTAATGGGTGTATTTTTATCATATAGTTCGATGATAAATCCACAGTCCTCCACGTACCTTCCTTGGTGCAAGAACCAGGTGGACCTGGTCAGGTGTACGGAGATCCCATAGCCTGCATGGCACGCAGGTTGTCACCAGCATCTTTTATTTTATTTATTGTTGACTATACACTTCAAGGAGGCATCCCTGAATGCTGATGTACTTACTTCCTATACACACATCACTCCTAGCTGAGGATATGGTGAAATGCTCTCCCAATTTTTTTAAGTTGTGAATACAGAATCATGCTTATATATTAAAGGGAAGCCCACACATGTATTTACAATGACCAGGCAATGGTAGTGAAATCTTAAAAACCAAACTTCTGGAGGCTGTCATGATCTGTGCCAACTTTTACTGGATCTAGGATGAATAGAAGAAAAATCTGGAGTCAGACCAGTGGGGAGGGTGGGATGACACATTATCAAGTTTGGTGGCATTCAAGACCTCCAGCAAAGGAATACACAAGTGTCCAGGCAGCTATAAAACCCCTGGCCATTTGTTTAGGGCGAAGCCTTCTAGAGTCTCTCCTCTTGAAAGACTTGGAAGTTCATCTCAATATGAACAGCATCTTACTATCCTTACCAAGACATGGTCCTTCTGCTCACAAGTTTTTTTTGAAAAAAAAAATTGAACAAAAATTGACAAGCAAAATTATTTCATTCTTATATAGTGATGGTTGCTAACATAAGTGTGTGAGCCTTTAACACAGAAAAAGCTCAAATCTTAGCCTCAGATTACATACCATTACTGCTCCATATGCTGGAACAGGCTGTGTGGTACTTTTACATGGAAGCTATTTTTTCTCCCTCAAAACAACCATCAAAAAAAAATTTTGTAATGATACGACAACACTGAAAGAAGTGTAGAACTATATAATAGTAAAACTAAGAATTACCTCAAGCTACTAACTGTAATTTATGACCATTATGGTTTCTTGAATATTTCAGATACTGTGTAGTGACCTTATAGGTTCATTTGTGTGACTCTGAGTATCTCAGTGCACAGTTTGAGAGTCAGGTGTTTCAACTGCAAGAAATAGAGCATAACAAATTTATCAGAATGGTGTTACAGTTACCTTCTCATTGCTGGGACAAAACATCCAACCAGAAGCAGCTTATGGGAGAATTGAGTCTGTTTCAGGCTTATAGTTTCGAGGGGACTCTTCATCATGGCAGGGGAAGCTGGCTTACTTCATATATCCACAGCAGAGTGACAACAGCAAGAGCCAGCAAGCAGGAGCTGATTCTGAACACACAGGGCTGGACTCAACCCCAAGCTCCGCCCCCAGAAACACATTTTATCCAGCAGGGCTCACCTCCAAGAGACTTCCGCTAAGCAGAAAGCTCATAAGGAGTGTGCTCATGTTCCATTTCTGTTTACAACTCTTGAGTCCCATGTTGATTACATGAGCATGTCTTTCACCCTCTCTGACACTATCAGAGAGTAGGGTTCCATCACTGAACTACAAATACAACATGGTCACAACACACTTTCTTGGTCCCATTTGTACTTCAAAGGTCTTTTTCCTATTCCAGCTAACACTTTGTACTAGTCAGGCATATCTTCCTTGGTCCTAGGTTTTATTTTACTTTTTTTATTTTATTTTTAGTTTACTTAAGAAGAAAGACATCAAGGAAAGGTATCAGTTACAAAATCTAAGATTACTCCTTACATATAACTAGAGTGTGGGATTACTTGGTCATTTGTAATATTATGATTTCAAGGCAAATTATAGGATTTTAGTGTAATAATGATATGAATATACTTACTAATTATGAATTACATAGACACCTGACATATGTACAGTTGAGTGATTTCAAAGCTCCAAGGTATAAAACGGAAAGATCACATTTTCTGGAAGGTATCTCAGAAGATATCATTTAATAATTCCTCACGCTCTGATCATTCACATCTTCAAAAATAATATATTACTTGTTTATTGAAACATTAAGCATATTTAAATTAAACATGTACACTTAATGAATCCATCATGTGTGACAAATACAAAGCTTAGTCATGTACAACTCACATGGTATCTAAGTTCTCTCTGAATTGCTCCTAACAATCACAATGATATTTTAATTAAGATGTTATACAGCTGTGCTTAAAGGCTTTTATTTCTTCCCATGCCTTCAATTTATCTTTTGAAGCATTTGCTGGTTGATGTAGCAAACAAAGTTTATGTTTATTGTTTCACTCATGCATGAGTGTTTTTTTTAATTTACATTCTAATTTTACTCTAACTCACTGCTACTAATTCCTTCCTTGTAAATAATTGAATTATGTAACTATTATTTTCTATGTGTAGAAAAATGTCATGGGATTCAATTTGTCCTACTTCATGTAGAATCTAAATTTGTAAGTATTTTATAGAAGATAAAACCAAGAAGTTTTTACTAATATAATGCTTCTTAATATAACCTTTTTTTAAAAAACTCTGTGAGTACAATTGAAGCTGGATCCCATATTTATAATATTACCATGGGATTCTGGCCAACTTGGTATTCACTGTTATCTCTGAGATTCTTATGTCCATACACTGATATTTACCTTCATTCTTGTTACTCTCCTAAGTACTACCCTAGCTTGGATTTATCAAAATGCTTCAGATCCTCTAGAACAGGTAAGGACAAATGTTGATGTTTCCAATAAAAATCGATGAGAGAGCTAAATTTGCTTCCAAATATAAAATGGCATTTAGCTTAACACCAGTGTCAGCCACTTCCACACAGCTCTCTGAATTAAGTTATCTAGATCATTATCTCCCCAGATTTCCAATAATAAAAATAGTTTAGTAGAAGAAAATGTATTACGATATCCCCAAGATCCTTTACACTAGACTATATAGGATGATCGTTGATGTCATTGTACATTGTAATTAACAATTAAAACTTAACAACATATAATGCATATCAGTGATCAATAGTAATCAACATGTTCTGAGTCAGAGAAAACCAAATTGCATACTGGTTAATTTTTAGTGCTTTAACAAGGGCCAAAAGTTCCATAGTGGTTGCTGGTAAGATGGCAAATAAAGTTGACAGTCTTTATTTATATAGGATAACAATCTGTGTTATTAGAAAACTGAAGTTTTTATTTAGAGATCTACACACACATAAATTCAAGAAAAGACCTATGCATAAGCATCTATGTCTTTTATCTAAATTTTCAGAACCCTTAAAGAGAAAAGATTAAAATTATCAAGAAAAATTAAAATATTGAACATTTCTGTTAAACTGTACAATTTACCCATTACTGTAATTCAGCAGCAAAAAAATCATCTCTCCATAATGACTGTTCTACAAAAATTAAAAACAAGGCATCATGTGAACTAACTGTATGGCTAATTAAATAATTGGGCCAGGCGTGGTGGTGCACACCTTTAATCAAGAAGCAGCAGTAGGAGGATCCCTATGAGTTCTAGGCCAGCCTGAAACTACATAGAGAATTCCATGTCAGCCTGGGCTGGATAGAGGGAGACCCTACCTCGAAAAACCAAAAATAAAAATAAATAATTTTTAAAACTTGGTCTAAAAAAGAATAAATAAAGTAAAGGCAGGATATGTTTTAAAGTCAGAAAAAAAAATACTCTTGTAACCTTCTTTTGGGTATGATAAAAATCACTATTTTACTACCAGAGTGTAAATTCTAAAGCAAAACTGTTGGTTCTATAAAACATGCAAACACAGGTGCATAAAGCATTTTTCAGCAGAAAAAAAAAGTTCTTGTATTTTTTCATGTGTAGAAATGTGTATGTTTTCTCAGTCTGTGTATTGTCACTGTTACGGTTTAATGACTTTTAAGGAAGAAATAGGACCTACACAACGTTTCTCAACTAAATCTTTGCATTTAATAAAATTAGTTTCGTGCTCGCTCCAGCAGCACATATACTAAAATTGGAATGATACAGAGAAGATTAGCATGGCCCCTGCGCAAGGATGACACACATACATACATACATACATACATACATACATACATACATACATACATAAATAAAATTAGTTTCATGTTAATACAAAGTGGATTCTTGTAAGCTACTTTATAATTCTTGAATGTAAGCAGTGAATTTGCTCAATAAGACTCTCATCACAATTTTATACACAACCAATTCCCCAGTGCAAAATATTACTTTCACTTATTTTACTATTTTCTGAAGTTTCTTTTGCCCACTTAAAAATTTTTATTCTTATCATAGTAGATTTTTTTTCTCTAATAGGTTTGGAAAAGGTCATTGCTTCTTTTTACTCAGTATACTTTAAGCTATATGATTCCCAGTAACAACATATATGATACCAGGAAAAATAACAAGTTCTGAACCTGTGGAAACCAGATTGAGGTAGAGCTGTGTTATTGTCTTGCCACTCACTCAGTCCTAAAAAAAAAAGTGCTTTCTGAAAATAATTATATAACTAGGAAAAGCTGTTAATGACAGACCCCAAATGTATGGCTAATCTCTTAAATCACCTAGACTCTCAGATGAAGATTTGGATGGAGAAGGCTTATTAGAAAGTGATATTAGTCAGCAGCTGCAAGAAATTCTTTAACCTTAGAGAAGTGCATCTAAGTGGTGCACCACAGTGTTTGTTACAAAAAAAGTCCACAGTAGCTTTTAATATGCTAACAAAGGCGTGAATCCATCACCACAATCAGTTTAAAATATTTTTATGACCTCAGAAAGAAACCCCATATTCTTTTTTATAAATTATATCTTTATTATCCATATTTACATACACTGAATGAGCAAATAATGTGTTGGTGTCCCCAATCCCCTGATTTCCCTCTTCCCTGTTCCCAATTAGCTGGGTATCCTCCTTGAACAAACTGGATCAGTCCATGGAGTAGGGGATTATGGATAGCCTAGGAGTCAACCCAGTTCCACCCCTCTTTATATGTTGTTACTAAGGGGGGCCATGTCTCTGGATATTCTCCTCCACCATGGGCTCTTATAATCTTTCTGCTCCCTCTTCCGCTCAGTTCCCTGAGTCATGGTGGGTGAGTATTAAGGCTGCTTTAGTGTTGAGGTCTTAGGGGCCTCTGTACTTCTGCTTTAGGTTGTGTTGAAGATCTTTGGTGTGTGTCTGTCTGGTTTATCCTGGGTTGACTGACTGGCTGTAGTTATAAGACTCTTGTTTATCCCACCACTTTCTGTGTGGTTCCATGTGGAGCCTCCACGGTATGTCTGGGGTGGCTCATCTCTTGCCAAGATGTCAGCTATCAGCCTGTGGCTTGTTGGTAGGGTTGGAAAGGCCACAGCTTCCTCACTGCCTGAAACCCCATGTTCTTGTCTGCCACTCTCCCAATCCTCACCTATACCAGCTCTAGGCAAACACTGCATTCTGTCTCTGATGTCTTGCCTGTTCTGTATAGCTCGTGTAAATGGAATTGTTGTAGTTTTGTGACTCGCTTCTTTTCTTTACCATGGTAGTTTTAAGGCTGTACCATTCTGTGAATCAGTACGCCGATTCTTGATTGCCAATGTGGTCTATCTAATAATGGAATATTATTAACGGACATTTATTTATCAGTCAGTAAACATTTGTAGGAAGGTTTCACTTTTGACTATTATGAATATGTTGTTATGAGCATTCATATGCAGATGTTTGTATGGACATACTGAGAGTACATATCTAGTGTAGGAATCGGTAGATCATATGACAACTATGTTTAAACATTTGGGAAACTGCAAGATGAATTTTTAAAGCATCTGCACCATTTTAAATTCCCACTATCGGTGTGTGAGGGTTCCTGATTCTTCACATTTTTGTCAACATTCATTATGCCTTTTGTTAAAGCCATTTTAAGAAATGATTGGGTATGAAGTGGTATTTCATTGTTATTTCATTTGTATTTCCATGTAATGAAGTTTAGTGATATTGAGCATTTTTTCTATTTATCACTTGTATTTATATTTTTATTAGTATATTTTTGAAGAAATGTTTAGACAGATCCTTTGCCAATTTCTAGAGCAATATTGTCTTCTTATTATAGAGTTATGAAAGTTTTATACATTCGAGATACTACTTCCTTGTCAGATACACGGTTTGCAAAATGTTCTCTCATTTCATGAATTCTGTTTTCACTCCATAATGTCCTTGGAAGCACAAAAGTTTTTGAATTTATGGTATACAAGGGATCCATGTCATTCTTTTGTTCTTTGTGGTTTGGTACCAAATCTAAGAAATTGTTGTCTAGTCCAAAGTCATAAATATTTAAATAGCATCCGTTTAAAAAATCATTTATATAAATGCAAGAGGAAAGAGATAGAAAAGTGATGAATGGGCACACCAGGGCTTCCAGCCACTGTAGATGGCTCCAGATGCATGCATCACTTTGTGCAAATGTTTTTGTCTTGCATGTTGTTACATGCAGCATGTTGTTTATTCATCTTAATGTTAAGTAGTGTTTTATTGTCTGGATATATCATTATTTACTCTTCTTTTGGCTGCAGCTATTTGAATAGAGTGCCTATGAATATTTAAGAATGTGTCCTAGAGTGGACATTCGTTTTCATTTTCAGAGTAATAAAATGCTACTTCTAAAAATACAGTCCTAGGGGCTGGAGAGATGGCTCAGCAGTTAAGGCACTTGCCTGTAGTGCCTAAGGCCCCGGGTTCAATTCCCCAGTACCCACATATGCCAGACCCACAAGGTGGTGGCCCTGGTGCTCTCTCGCTCTCTCTCACTCTCTCTCTCTTTCTCTCTCTCTCTCTCTCTCTCTCTCTCTATCTATCTATCTCTGCTTGAAAATGAATAAATAAAATATTTTTTAAAAAATAAAAATATAGTCCTATACATGTTTACATTTGCAAAAACTTTCACACAAATATTCTTCAACAATATGAGTACATCTGCCCTCCTCAATGCATAGTTCCCAATTTTTCAAAAACAAGTAAATACATTAAGATAGAGCACAGTATTATATAAATAAAATCAATATAGTGCTGATTATACCATCTGGTTGCCTCTTATCTCTTAGGTTTATGTTGAAGAAATTATTTGTTTCAGCCTCAAAATAGTTTCAGTTATTTCCTTTATCAGCTTTATTATATATAATTACCATGTAGTAGACACTAAATTTTTACATCTGTAGATACTTAGAGCAGCATGTAGAAACCACAATCAAGATGATAAAATTTGTGTAAGTTCCTGGGTAATACTATCGGTGTCTCTCAGATATGCAGGCAATCATTGATTTGCTTTGGGTCACTAGAAATTCATTTATATTTCCTAGAGTTTCATGTCAATGAATCATACACAGTATTTCTTTTCCTAGAATTTATTCATATCACATAATTATAAAATTCAACCTTGTTGTAAATATCAATATGTATTGTTGATGATGGGTTTGGTGACTCTCACACCTATATGGCAGCCCTTGGAACACTGACAAACAAGAATTGCCAGAACTTTGAGGCCAGTTTGAGCTAAGAACAATGTTCAGTTTTGAAAAGGGACTTGAGAAGGAAGAGAGGGAGAAAGGGAAAGAGAAGAAAAAGAAAGAAATACAAAGAGAATCAACAAGAGGCTGTATGTCACATAAAGTCTAAAACATTTACTATCTAGAAAATCTGCAGAAAGTTTATCAACTTTTAGTTGGCTTTCA
The DNA here is from genome assembly GCA_004024765.1 of Zapus hudsonius. Taxonomy (NCBI): domain Eukaryota; kingdom Metazoa; phylum Chordata; class Mammalia; order Rodentia; family Dipodidae; genus Zapus; species Zapus hudsonius. Next base: position 23,366 of record PVHP010025110.1, read on the forward strand.
ACTGAAATACTCAAGAGGAACTGTTGTAGGCAGTTCCACATTTCTAGGATGAACATCCAACCAAACACATTTTATGGGAGGAACAGGATTTCTTTTAGCTTACAAATCCAAGGGAAGTTCCATCCATGACAGAAGAAGTTGTCTCCCATTCATAAATCTAAGCAGAGAGACCACCATCAGCAAGCAAACACAAAAAAGCAGCAAGCACAAAAATCCGCCAGAGCTCAGAACTCTCTGTATACCTTTAGGCTGGAATTCAGATGTCTTCAAACACACCTTTGCGCTGGACCCCAGAATCTGCCCTCAGTGACATCTCCTCCATCCAGATGCCTGGAGACCCAAGTTACAAGCCTAAATAATACACCTGAGTCTATGGGGGACATACATTCAAACTACCACAGGAACCATCGCTTATTTCTGAATTTATACTCAAGTTTTCTGTTTTATAGATTCTAACATTATTAGCCATCTGTGACACTCAGCTACTTCTCAACTCACAGAAACTCCTGGGTTCTCCCTTCTAGCACTTGCAGCCTAGAAGATCTCTCTAGACAGTAGATCTGAGTTTGCCGTGTTTGTTTTCTATCACTGAGGGATCACTGCTGTGCATTGCCTGGTGTCCAGTACCTAAAAGTCATTGCTTCATATGTCTCAGTTGGCTACAAGTAAAAGTCTCTTTATTTTTCATTCAAACCTTTGGTTCTCCTTAACAAATATTCAAGAAGTTGCAAGGCAAGCATTTAAAGAAAAAACTGCTCATTATTTCACTCTTCGTAGCTAATCTGTGTACCATTATTTTCTCCATACTATGCATTTAAAAGACAAATTTGTTGGTTTCAGATAACTATAACTTTTATCTGTAATGTTCAATGTTAATTTTTCTGTTTATATAAGTAACCTCATGATCTTTGAATTCTTTTATGAATAAAAATCATAAAATTTGAGTTTTCATCTATTCTGGGGTTGGAGATTTAACTCAGTGGTAAAGACTATGTCCACTATACACAAGGCCCTAGTTTTGAAAGCCTGACAACCCGAGTTCAATTCCCAATTGCCTATGCAAAGCCAGATGCACAAAATGTCCCATGCATCTCAAGTTCCTTAGTAGTTGCTAGTGGCCCGACTGTCTATTTTCTCTTCCTCACTTTGTCTCTTCGTGCTTGCTTGCTTGCAAATAAATAAATTAAATATTTTTAAAAATAAGTTGGGGGAACTAGAGAGATTGCTCAGCGGTTAAGGCACTTGCCTCCAGTGCCTAAGACCCCAGGTTTAATCCCCCAGGACCCAAATAAGCCAGACCCACAGGTGGTGACCCTGCTCTCTCTCTCTCTCTCTCTCTCTCTCTCTCTCTCTCTCTCGCTCTCGCTCTCGCTCTCGCTCTCGCTCTCGCTCTAGCTCTCGCTCTCGCTCTCATCTCTCTGCTTGAAAATGAATAAATAAAAAAAATTAAAAATAAGTTGGGGTCTGGAGAGATTTCTCAGTGGTTAAGGTGCTTGGCTGCAAAGCCAAATGACCGTGGTTTGATTCTCCAGTACCCACATAAAGCCAGATGCACAAAGTGGCACATGTATCTGGAGTTTGCAGTGGTTAGAGGCCCTGGCATGTCCTCTCTCTCTCTCTCTCTCTCTCTCTCTCTCTCTCTCTCTCCTTACAAATAAATAAAAACATTTAAAAAATTAAAGTGCCTGATGTATAACAGAGTAACAGAGGTAGATGGAATCATTAAAAAATGTAATGTTGGGGCTGGGGAGAAGATTTATCATGTTGGGGCTGGAGAAATGGCTCATTGGTTAAAGGCACTTGCTTGCAAAGCCTGACAGCCTGAGTTCCATTCCCCAGTTCCCAAGTAAAGTCAGATGCACAAAGGGGCATAATAATAATAATAATCGAAACTCCACTCTCAAAAAATAGAAAAAGTAAATGATATGTTTCATTATGATGCGATTTTTATATATTGGTGTTCTATGAAATATTTTCAATAAAAAGAAGGTCTTGATGGAAATGTTTTAGGTAATGGTATTGGTTTTGTTTTCGCTGCCAATTAAAGAAAAGGCAGGAAAGTGTTTAAAAAGATAGAGTTGATTTCAAAGTAAGAGAATAGACTCCTTGGGGTGAGGTGATTACAGCACTGAGAAATCCATACTCCCAGTGGGAACTGGACTTTTATGGCATAGGGAAAGCCTATGGACCAGAGCCCATAATTGGTCAGCTTAAATGAAGGTGAATATGCTATTTGGTCCATAATGCATCCAGTACTTGACAGGTCCAGGAAGCCCACCAAGCCCGCCCACAAGAGGAAAGTTCACCCAGGCCAGGAAGAAGGAGAAAGTGGGGTCACCCTCTTGCCATCTACCAAGGGTCACTTTTTCTTGTCTGTCTGCCTGGCCAAGGAAACTGCTGCCTCCTGTAGTATTTCGTCCTTAGCTCAGTGTTTTGAAACTCTAAAATAATTCTCAGAGATACAAAGGAGCAAAGAAGACCAGG